>PITA01003172.1:0-77475 GCA_004023965.1 Spilogale gracilis
TACTAATAATGAAGCAGCAAAAAGAGAAATTAAGAAAGCAATCTAATTTATAATTATACCACATACAATAAAATATATAGGAATAAACTTAACCAAAGAGGTGAAAGGCCTGTAGTCTGAAAACTATAAAACACTGATGAAAGAAATTGAAGATGACACAAAGAAATGGAAAGGCATTCCATGCTCATGGATTGGAAGAACAAATATTATCAAAATGTCTATAGTAGCCAATGCAATCTACATATTTAATGCAATCCCTAACAAAATGTCAATAGCATTTTTCAAAGACCTAGAAAAAGCCATCTTAAAATTTGTATGCAACCACAAAAGACCCCAAATAGCAAAAGCAATCTTGAAAACAAAAAACAAAACTGGAGGTATCATGATTCTAGTCTTTAAGTTATATTACAAAGTTGTAGAAGTCAAAACAGTATGGTACTGGCAAAAAAAGTGACAGCTAGGTCAATGGAATAGAATAGAAAGCCTAGAAATAAGCCCACAATTATATGGTCAATTAATCTTTCACAAAAGAGGTAAAGATATCTAATGGGAAAAAGAGTCTTTCCAACAAATGATATTGGGAACTCAGGATAGCTAGATACAAAAGAATGAAACTGCACCATGTTCTTACACCATGCAGAAAAATAAATTCAGAATGGATTAGGACCTAAGGGTGAGACCTGAAACCATAACAATCCTAGAAGACAGTACAGGGAGTAATCTCCCTGATGTTGGCCATAGCAACATCTTTCTAGATATGTCTCCTAAGGCAAGGGAAACAAAAGCAAAAATAAACTTTTGGGACTCCATCAAAACAAAAAGCTTCTACACAGTGAAGGAAACAACACAACTAAGAGGCAACTTACTGAATGGGAGAAGATATTTGCAAATAACATATCTTATAAGGGTAGTATCCAAAATACATAAAGAACATATATAATTCAGCATGAAAAAGGCAAATAATCCTATTAAAGACTAGGCAGAAGACATGAAAAGACATTTCTCCAAAGAAGACATATGGATGGGCAACAGACACATGAAAAGTTGATCAACATCATTCATCATCAAGGAAATAAAAATCAAAACTATAGTGAGCTATTAGCTCACACCTGTCAGAATGGCTAAAATCAAAACACAAGAAAACAACAGGTGTTAGCAAGGACATAGAGAAAAAGGAACCCTCTTGCATTGTTGGTAGGGAAACAAAATGGTGCAGCCACTGTGAAAAACAGAACTACCCTATGATCCAGTAATGGCCCTACTGGGTATTCACCCAAAGAATACAAAATCACTAATTCAAAAGGATATATGTACCTCTATGTTTATTGCAGGATTATTAACAATGCCAAGATATGGAAAGAGCCCAAGTGTCCATCAATAGATGAATGGGTAAATATATGTGTCTCTGTACATTTATATATGATGAAGAAGACATGGTGTGTGTTTGTGTGGTGTGTGTGTGTGTGTGTGTGTGTGTGTGTGTGTAATGGATATGATTCAGCCATAAAAAAGAATGAAATTTTTGTCACTGCCATAACATAGATGGAGCTAGAGAGTATAATGCTAAATGAAATAAGTCAGTCAGAGAAAGACAAATACTATATGAATATGAATTCATTCATTTGTGGAAATTGAGAAACAAAACAAATGAGCAAAGTAAAAAAGTGAGAGAAAGACAAACCAAGAAACAGACTCTTAACTATAGTGATAATCTGATAGTTTTTAGAGGGGACATAGATAGGGGATGGGTGAAGCAGGTAAAGGGGATTAAGAGTACATTTACCATGATGAGCAATGAGTAATGTATAGAACTGTTGAATAGCTACATTGTACATGTAACACTGTATGTTAACTACACTGGAATTAAAATAAAAAATAAAAGATAAAACAATTAAAAATAAAATAAAATTGACCCTTTTAAAGTGGACAGTTCAGAAGTTTTTAGAATATTCACAAAGTGGTGTATCCATTACCACTACCTAATTCCAGAACATTATCATTGTCCCACAAATTAACCCCATACCTGTTACCAGTCACTCCCTTCCCTAATCCCCTGGGGAACAACAAATACACCTCTGTCTCTATGAATCTGGATACTATGGACATTTAATATAAATAGAATCATATATCGTGTAACCTTTGTATCTGATTTCTCTCACTGAACATAAAACTTTCAAGGTTCACCCATATTGTAGCATATTTCAGTATTCATTACTCTTCATGGTTGAATAATATCCCATTGTCTAGCTATACCACATTTTGTTTATCCATTCATCAGTTGATGCACATTTGGGTTTCTTCTACTTTTTGACCATTATGAAAAATGATTTTATGAACATTTATGTACAAATTTTTATGTGAACATAAAAATGCCACCTAGGAGTGTCATTGTTGAGTCGTATGGTAACTTTATGTTTAATTTTTTGAGAATGTCAGTTGGTTTTAAATAATGTAATCATATGACTTATTTGCTAGGAAGATTCCTACTCTTTGCTTGTCATCACAGTGAAGTTATTAATAGTGTTCCGTTTCACTCTTAAAAGAACCCAAGTCAGGACACTATATCATATGATCATCGTAGTTGTAAGGTTCTGGACCTGAAGAAGGTAGCAATAATTATAGTCAGTCCTTAGAAGTCATAGGAAGATTGCTGCATCGAAGCAACAGGAGAGTCTGTAAATGTGGAGAGAAGTGGTTTAATTTCAGTGTTCTATTAGTTTCATGTATACAATAGCATGAGCCAGTAATTCTTTATATTAATGCTATTCCATTGAACAGGTCTCAGTTACTACTTTTTTAGAAATCACTTTGCAGTCATAGATTATATTGCTTGCTTTCTCTTTGCTGACACTTCTTTTCCCTTGAGTTTCATGTAACACTGGTCTATGACTTTTCTCCTACCATTCTGGAGGACCCTTCTCAACAGCCTTTGTAGGATCATATTCACCCTTAACTCTTTAAATGTCTATATGTCTCAGGCTGATGAAGGTTGCTCAATGGGATATCATTAATGATGCTAATGAGAGCAAGTTTTGATAAAATGGTAGGTGGAGTCCCAGAAAAAAGCAAGTAGAGATCTCTGGAAAGGGAGATAATCAGTGTGGGCTTCTCTGCTTAAGAAGCTTGTCTGTGAAAAGGAGAGAGATAGCGCTTAAAAGTGAGGGGAGGTATTTGTTTGGGCTTTATTGTCATTGTAAATTTTTTAAGATTTCATTTATTTAATTATTTGGAGAGAGATTGAGCACACCTCTGAGTAGGGGGAGGGGCAGAGGGAGAAAGAGATTCTCCAGCAGACTCCATCCTGAATATGGAGCCAAATGCGGGTCTCAATCCCACCACCCTGAGATTATGACCTGAGCTGAAATCAAGAGTCTGATGCTTAACTGGCTGAGCAACCCAGGTGTCCCGTTTTTTTTTATTTATTTATTTATTTATTTATTTATTTATTTATTTATTTATTTATAGATAAAAGAGATTGAAGTATATCCAGAGAAGATGTTGAAGATGACAGGGAGAAAAATACTACAGGAGAAGTGTGTCTGGTGCATCTAGCTGGGCTGGCAGGTAGCAGCATGAAGACAGAGGTGAGGAAAGCCGCTCAGATGACCCAGGAACCCCTTCTACACTGGGGTAGGAGGTGTGGCAAGGATGAGAGGCTGTGGGGATAATTTAGAGAGTATTAAGACCAGAGTAGATAGGGAGAAATGAAGGAAAAAAAATAAAAAGGACACTTAGGAAGGCATCTTTTTTCTGTGCCAAAGGCAGAGTGCGAGGCAGAGTGATGAGCAGGGGTCTTGCGGGAAATGAGGTGGGAAAGACAAGATGCTGATAAAGAATGTTCAGCATTGTTTACACCATTAGGAGCCCAGCAAAAGTTGAAGATCCTGAACTCAGGGAATATAGGGCACCTTCTCAAAGTAGAATGAAGGGAATACAGAGAAAGCAAGAGCTGAGCTGATCCACAATTGGATTTCTGCAAGGTGGGCAATTCAGATGTTAAGGGGAAAAGGAAGCAGAAAGAAGTCAGAATGGTTGAATATGGGCCCCATTATGTGGGTTCAATGCAAATAATATTTTTTTTCTCCCAGTCAAACTCTAGCATATAACACAAAGTTAAGAGAAAGCAAAAAACAAAAACAAAAACAAAACACAACAAAGGTACAACAGAGAACCTGACTTCTTTCTTACCTATCTAAAAAGGAATAAAAATAAAAAGCATTTTCAGATGTTTTCTTAACACTGAACTATGAACAGTTATAAAATGTTATAAATATCAATTTATGTTGCAATCTGCTCACAGGGAAGAGATGAGTTTAGCTGCAATAAAATTAAATAGACCAAACATTGAAATCTAACAGAATTTTTTTTGTTCATTTATGTTGCATTGCTAAGGTTTCAGATTTGTATTTATTCTTTTATAAAAAATATTTTTTTAATTTATTATCAGTCCAATTGCATTCATCATTAACCTCACAAGACTGATAAGATTGGGCACTTTTGTCCACTTGCCTTTTATGGTTTAACTTCTGATTGTTAATTTTAAAGTATAAATAATTTTTGATACTTTTAATTTAGATGGTGTTTTGATTTTCTGGAACTGTTCCTGAGTTCTTTATGTTATTAAAGATAAAATAGTATGATAAAGGAAAAACTGAGATTCTAAAAATGAGCTTCACTATCGGCGACGGCGTGATCCGCCCCTCCCGCCATGCCGCAAGCCACCAGAAAACTTTGGTGGAGGTACCCATGAATGTGGATGAAAGTCCCCCCAGGCTTTCCTCACCAAGAATCTGGAAAGCCACATATCCTGTGGGCTGAGGCAATATATCCTTTGTGTCCCTGGGACGTGCACTTGGGCAAGTGCTCATCCAAGGCATGGAGAGCTCTGTTCCTCCCTCAAAGTGAAAGAGCTCTGCAAAGTTGCAATCATTGACACCAAAAAATATTTGTTTCCATTATTCCTTGTCTAACTACCATGAATTCTTTGACACTATTTCTTCTTACTTCACTTAATCAAGTAAATGCTTTTGTTTCTACTTACCATCATTAAAAATAGCTTAATCTTAGATATCCTGCAGCTCTATGGAGGAGATTGTCAGGGCTTTTAAATGGTTAAATAAAGGGCTTAATATAAGAAATAAAACTATACTAACAAGTACATTGCCACGCACACAAAAGATCCATAAATAAAGAGTTCTGTATCCAGTCATGGAAAAACAGGCTTGAGCAAATGCTTTTACCTTTGCAAAAGAAGTTATTTTTTTTTCCTTGATGCCAAACAAACTAACTTTTGGTCATTGTATTAGTAATGTAGCTAAAACTTTGTATATAACTCATCTAAGCCTTTTAATTGCCTTCTTGTTTGTAAGACCTGCTTTAAAAACACCATATCATTAGTCTAGCCCTTATCATCTAGGCACCAAGTGTAAGAAACTGTAAAAAATCTTACTGAATAACATGTCCTTGGTTTGGCTTTGGGAGTTAACTCTGAACTGTAGATAGGTGCACCTGCAAAAACAGGTTTCAATAATTAAAGCACTAGGTTTCTCTAACAAAGACACTGTGTAATCAAAAATCACTTTGTTAAACTTTAACCTAACTACATCCCCCAACCTCCTCACTCTGGAATAATAAAAAACTGGGACCCTTGACAGTCAAGAAAGACAAAAGTAGAAGCAAAAGCAAAGGCAGAAGCAGAGAGACAGAGCAGAGAGACAGAAGCAGAGAGACAAACAAAGGTAGAGCAAAAGGCAAAGGAAAAGGCAGAGAGCCTTCACAGAAGCAAAGAGACAAAAAGATAGAGAGAAAAAATGACAGAAAGAGAGACAAAAGCAGAGGCAAAGCCTGACAGCCTGAGAGCCTGAGAGCCTGTGAAGAGAGAACCTGCGAGGCAAGAGCCAGAGCCAGAGCCAGAGCCAGAGCCAGAGCCAGAGCCAGAGCCAGAGCCAGAGTCAGAGCCTGCTTCATAGGTCTCTCCTGACTGACCTCGGGTCTGTCAGCTTGCATCAGATCTCCGTGTCCGTGTCATTATTTTGCCTGCCAGACATCCCGTGGTTTGGGACCCACATCTCTGCTGAGGCTGGTCTCCAGCACTTCACATTGATTATACCCAACTTGTCTAAAATGTTAGTACTGTTGGCAAAAGTTAGTTCAGCTCCACTCCCTAACAATGAATGGAATAACTGAAGGAACAAAAGACTTTCATATCAGTCATAATATAAATCTGGTTTATGTCATGATCTTATTGTTCAGGTTGACACTATATTCTTCTCTATCCCTCTGTCAGTGTAAATCCTACATCTCCTGAACAATCGATCTGTGGTCAGTTCCAGTTCTATTTCCTCAGAGTGTTTATTGGTTTACAGCATTGGGAGCTCCTGGGGTGAGACTCAAAAGGGTCCCCTATGTGTGGAGGGCAGGGAGAGACCAAAGAAAGAGGCAAGCCTCTCAAATTATTAGATGTTTTATAGGGAAAGGGAACATATATACAAGGGTTGTCTTGGGCAGCCATAAGAC
The DNA here is from genome assembly GCA_004023965.1 of Spilogale gracilis. NCBI lineage: Eukaryota > Metazoa > Chordata > Mammalia > Carnivora > Mephitidae > Spilogale > Spilogale gracilis. Next base: position 6,517 of record PITA01003172.1, read on the forward strand.
AAATAGATCACCATACCCACCCACTAGAATCCTTGAAGTTTATATCAAGGCTTTAATGGGGTTCAGTCGCATGGACCATTCAGATGATCTGAATAATGCATTATTCTCTCAATAAGGCTGTGTCCTTGAAGTGGCTCCTAGTATGGGAATGGTGGGTGGACCATACCTTCCAAGGACAAGGGACAGGGTGAGGAGCTCCTCATTGACAAGGTCCAGTTCATGGGTCAATGGGCAGTGGTCATGTCCTCTCAATGACCTCCTCCCAGCAGTGCCTTCCTATAGGCCCTACACTAGTCTTATATTGATCATGATCTATTCTACACCATTGCCTATATATCCCTGAATTATCTGACCTGGGAAAGCTTCTCTAATCTCATCCTATAACACCTCCCCCCCTTGCTCATCATGCTCTAATCTCACTTGGTATGATGGTTAATTGCATGTGACAACTTGACTAGGCCATAGAATGCCCCAATATTTGATCAAACATTATTCTGTTTGTGTCTGTAAGGATGTTTCTGAATGAGATTGATACTTGTCTCCTCTGGGTCTCCAGCCAACTACATATCTTGGGACTTCTCAGGCTCCATAATTACCAGAGCCAATAGTTATACAGATATGTGTCTGTGTGCATGTGTGTACACGTTTGTGTGTGTGTGTGTGTGTGTGTGTGTGTATCTCCCATTGGTTCCATTTATTTGGAGAACCCTAATACACTGGGTTTTTCATTGAGTTCTTTACTGCCTCAGGGCCTCTTACATACTATTTATTCTCTTTGCCAAGAATCCCCTTTCCCTAGATCTTCCCATGGCTGCCACTTCTTTATAATTTGAATCTCTGCTCAAATATTACCTCCTCCTGTCAGTCTTCCCTGACCACTCTAATAAAACCCTTCCCCGACCACTCCACAAACCCTGATTCTCCACCAAGCACTTTTTTTTTTTCTCCTTAGCAAGTAGTGAAGTCTGGCATTGTATTGTTTACTTGCGTATTTGCTCTTGGTCGACATATTCTTAGTATTACATTCCAAGTTAAACAAAACCTCCTGTTCTTCTTCACCAGTGCATCCTGTGGCCAGGGAAAAGCCTGGTACATACTAACAACTCAAAAAACATACTACCTTTTATTTAATCGTATGAGGAACTCAGGAACAATTTCAGAAAATTAACACATCCTATAATTATTTTTAAGTAGCTTTTTGTACATATTACCAACCTGAGGGGAAAAGCACAGAGTCTATAATGATAAAATGTCAGCTTTGAATCCATTTATTCACCAGACCAAAAAGGCAAGTAATGCTTCCCTTTCCTACTAAACAGGGATCAAATGGGTGATACACTTAGAAGCGCCCTGATTACACAAACAATGGCTAAATATGATCATATGGTGGGATAACTGTTATATCTTGCTATTCCACTATGCATCATATTTTATTTCCATTTGATACTTTATGAGCACTTTTGCATATTATTAAATATTCTTTGCAAACACAATTTAGTGACTAATGCTTTATGTGGATGTGTACTAATTTTAAATCTTTCCCCCAGTTTTGGGACATTTTGAGTTATTGCATTTACATTAAACTCACCTGTGATGTACCATAATAAATTTTGCATATATATCTGATTATTGTTTCAGAATGGTCCTTCAGACATGGAATTAATACACAAAAGATAAGAACTATTATGGCACTCTGAATATTATGACAGACTGTTTCTCACTAGAGGTCATACCAGTTTCTTACCATCTTCTAGTGTTGAATGAAATTTTGTTTTTATCTTTTGCACTCTTAAGTATAAGAAATAGTTCCCAGTTGCTTAATGCTTGGAATTATTGGTTAAGCTGAGCATATGTTGTACATTTATTAGACATTTGTATTCCCTTTCCTAAGAATGGGTTGCTATGTTATTTTGATCATTTTTCTATTGGACTTAAGGATTTTTTCATTTTATCAATTTGTATGAAGGTAAAATAGATTGATAGCTCTTATCATTTATCATGAACATTTCAAATATTTTCCCAATGTGTCCTTTGTCTTTAGATTTGTATATGTCAAAGAATTTTATTTTTTAAGTAGTCAAATTTATTTATAGTTCTGGCTTTGATTTCCTTCATAGTTGTTATGCTTAGAGTGTTTGTTCTGATAGGATTTTAATATTTACTTTAATTCCTAATCCACCCGGAATTTTTTAGTCCATAAACTAGGGACAACTAGGGACCTTACTTGTTCCCCATCCTCCTGTCTGACCAAGCATTATTTATTCATTTATACTATCAGTAACGATATATTAAATCTCCATAGGCTAATATCTGTCAGTAGGTTGTTCACTTTGTTCTGGTCTGATCTATTGGTTGAATCTTGCACCAACACCATTCTGCTTCAAATTATTAAGGAATTATTAGATGGTTTGTGGTCAGGCAAAGTGAGTTCCTTATTACTCTTCTTTTTAAAAATAGCCTTGGCTCTTTTTTTTTTTTTTAACTTGACTTATTTATTTGAGAGAGAGAGAGAGAAAGCACACATGAGCAGGGGGGAAGGGGCAGAAGGGGAGGGAGAAGCAGAGCAGGGAGAGCCTGACATGAGGCTCAATCCCAGGACCCTGAGGTAATGACCTGAGACGAGGCAGATGCTTAACCGACTAAGTCACCCAGGTTACCCAGCATTGACTATCTTTACTTGATTGCTCACTCAGATGAAATTTAGAGTCTTTAAGTTATAACAACTTGAACTTTACTTAAATTTTTGTTGTGATTACTTTGAACTTAAAAATTAACTTGGCAGAATTTTATATGTTTTACAATTTCAGTCTTACGTCACAGAGTAAAGGCTATATTTCCCTGTTACTTTCAAAATTTGTACAAGGTTCTACAATAAAGAGTTCTAGTTTTCTTTACAAGTTTTTAAAGTTTTCATTAAGTTATAACCAAATATTATATATTTGACTTCAGTCTTTTGTTTAGATAGTCTTGATGTTGTTATACTATTTCCAGGAAAGTAAATATTGTTCAAATATGTTTTCACTTTATCTCATATACTGGGAGAAGAATTGAGGGAAAATGAGGTATTAGGAAGTGAATAGAGGGGAATAGGTAAGAGAGGCGACAGAGGGTTCAGGTGAGGAGCCATTTCTACACAGAGACAGACTTTATAAACTCTCATGTGGTTTGACTTGGTTCCCAGCAGGCCTGATTCTTCACTGTTAGACAATCATTCCTTTGATTTAAAGTATGATAGACTCAAGAGTATCCACAGTAAAAACTCATACCATTATTATCACCTTGTAGCAAAGGATTAAATATTTTAGTAGATAAAGGAACAAAGATAAGAGTTGATAATAATTGAACAATATCAGAGCAGAAATACTATAAATATGTTAGAGGAAAAAGAATATTATCCCTGTGTTAATCATGGTGTAGAGGTGGTATGGGTCCAAAGCCAACATGCCAGCAAAATACTTGTCAAAATTAGATATATAATAATTAGTCTCTGTGTGAAAAGGCTGAATAAAAGCCATAAGAATTAAAATATGTAAGAATCATGTCAAGACATGAAGCAATTACATAAGAATCCAAGACAGAAAAAGGAGGTGATAGGCAGCATGAAGATTAATCTTCCAGTGAGAAAAAAATATATACTATACTGGAAATAACAGAGTAGTTCCAATAATGAGAACAGTACTTCTGTTCTTGAGATCTTAGTAAACATAGTACACTTTTCTATGCACCAAATTCTGGCTTAAAGGTTAGCTTTTGGCTACCCAAATCACCTTCTTCCTCTTACCATCCTGAATATATTGAAACCAGACCAAAAGGCTACCATGTCGACAGTCCTGGGCAGTCAGTGAATGGCACTAGGACTCAAGTTATAAGTACCAATAAAGGACAGAGTGGCCAAAAATGGAGCTGGAGAGAGTGTGCCAAACATACTTCATGTAGTTTCCAAGTTTGCCAATGTTGACTGAGTGAAATGACAGATTAGAGTCTGAAAATCTGCTTTACCATATTATGACATTCTATTAATAATAATTTGCATTCAAACTGTATGTTATAGTTTAAAAAGTACTTCCCAAACCACAAAAGACTGTGATCATCCAAATATTCTTTAGAATCTGAGGGCTAGTCTGAGCAGTTATAATTAACCCAATTTTATGACTAATGTAAACAAGTCTGTGAGAGGTGTAATGACTTACCAAAGTAACAAAGTTATTGAGGTGCAGAGATCTTGAACTCAGTCCTTCTGACAGTTCATATAATTCCTTCTCCACAGTGTTTCCATCCCTGCTGCTCCTTCTACCCAGCCATTGGTTCTCAAACTTGGTTGCATATTAAAATCACCTGGGAAGCTTTAAGGAAAACAATGCCCTACCCCTGAAGATTTGGATTTACACTTGGTCTGGAGATCAGGATCTCTGAAAATTCTGAGATCATTCTACTAGAGAAAAATGTGAGAATCACTACCCCAGACCCATAAATTAATACTAATGACAAATGCTCTATTCAGAAAAGTAGCTGAGGATTTAGTGATCCATCCCAGTATCAACCAAAGTATCTCATTTCAAATCAGCTGGCTGGGTTGGTGGGCGTAGGTATGTGGTCTGACTTAGAGAGGTAGATCATTTAATCAATTATATAGTTAGTAAGAGTTAACCAGAGCCTATAAATATCTGTCTTTTCCCCCTCTTCATACTCCTCATTGGAGTATCTTCTCTTCATTTATAGAGGTCAGGGAGAGTGGTATGGTGAGACAGCAAGAGGAGATAAATCAAGAGCAGAAATAAGGCTGGGCTGGAGAGAGTGGGGGCATTGTCCTACATGGGAAAAGATATTTATATAAAATTGCATGTGCTCTCAAAACTAGTTAGGTTAGGTGAACAGTGGGCATGGACAAGTAAGACAGGACCAGAGAAGCATGTCCAAAGAAATGATGAGGTATCATCAGCTAAATTCAGAACTGGCGCTGTCAGGTGCTCATGCATGGCTTCAGGGGTCACTGTTGACATCTCTGCAAGCAGGGAGCCTTCTTCCTTTCACCTCTTCCAGAGCTCTTGTCCCTTTTCAAATGACTTCATACCAGACAAGTCAGATATTTGTGTGGGATCTTTCAGAAAAGCACTTCCTGTGTCCTACACTGGAGCTCAAAATATATTTTTACACTATAGGAAAAAATGGTAACAGTGCTAGTGAAAGAAAATTTGAAATAACCTTATTGGAGCAATATTCCAGAACAAAGGGATGGGGAACTGAAAACCAACTGCCGCATTTAACATATTCATCTCTAAGGAGAAGGCATTATAAGTTTCAAATCAACTTCCAAATAAACTTCTGGTTCCATTGCAGCAAGTTTCTTGTGAGCAAGGTCTGGGTCTTTCTTATCATTGTACCACTGGGGCTTAGCACACAGCACATTTATACGGAACTGTTCAAACACAGACCCATTTAGGAGTTGCCAACTGCCTCTACTTAAAGACATAGGAATAAGTAATACCTCAAATACTTTCAGACACCCTTTTCTTTTTCCCCTTTCTTATTTTGACATGAGGTAAATTAAACACTGTTTTATCAAATGTAAACCCTAGTACTAGAAGGCAAACCTAAAGGCTTCTAACCTTCCTGGCATCCTCCTTTATGGACAGGAAGAGGTTTTTATCCCCCTGCGGTCCAGGACGCCCACAGGCAATCTGAGCATCTCCCTTCCATTTAGCATATTGGTCCTTGTACCTGTTTTGTCTAGGACAGACTGTCCTTCTCCTTGTTTCTCTCTCTCTTTTTTTTCTTGTCCTGCTTTATCAAGATGCAGCCCCTTTTATCTGCTCACAAAAGTGAACTCCTAAGTGCCGGTTTGTGATCAAGAAGCAACAAAGCTGTCATCTCCTTAAATATATTTTTATATTTTGCTTGGGGTTGTCACTATAAATAAGAGAAAGTATTGCTGATGGGGTTTTTCATGTGTGTGCTCTCTTTCTTTCTTCTTCTTCATTCACTTCATCATCGCCAGGCCCCCAGAGCTGTGTCACCACCCTGAAACAAATGGGGTAAAGCAACCAATTACATTAAAATGCAATATAAATAGAGGGAACAAGCAATTTTTAACTCGGGCTTCCTGAAAAACTGTTCATATTCTGGTGGCTAGGCAAGGGAAGGAAACAAATAAAGAAGTTATTTGGCTGTCATTTCATTTGAACTATTATAGGATCTAAGTGGCCCAGGGGAATAGTCCCATCGAAACCTCTCTCCCTTACAAATAGCTTAGTTTTTGTCTATGTCATTCATTTGGGAGAATACAGAGACTGATGGAAGGCATTTCTGGCACAGTCTTAGGAAAATTATTCTGGGAACATGACCAGTGAAGAGGGTTGTGAGAATAATGAACATAGAGACTTGAATTCCTCATGTCTTCTAGAAATGAAAGGACAAGAATAGATAGAAGTGCCCCTGCCAGGAATTGTCATACATATGCCAATGTCTTACAGCAGGCAATGTCACCAAGCATCAAGGTGCCTTTAGAACCTGAAAATGTGGAAATAAGGGGTAGTCACACATTTAGCAGGCTACTCAGAATCACGAGCAGGAGTGGTAATTACCCTTGGTTGCAATCACCCTGGTCAGACTCAATGCATACATGGCAAATGAATTACAGCCTTCTCCCCCCGAACCTAAACTTAGCTTAGAAATCTGCTTTAATGCAGAGTGCTCGATACATTATCCATCAAATGGGATCAGCATATAAGAAGAAATGTTTGCTTTTTATGAACTGGAGGGTCCCCAAACACTTGCCTATTCATTCAGGTCCAACGACATGTAATCTAGGCTCCACTGAAGCAACTGAGCACCTGACCCTCTGACCTTAAACTTTCTGCTCCTACTCAAGGTATGATCACACCCCTTACCATGATTGCCCTGTCATGTCACTTCTCTCTCACCATCTCATCTACAAAACTTTACTTTCTATGCTACTCTGTGACCTCTTGCCTCCATAATATCCAGGCAAGACTCAGGGGTTGTTTTCCTGAGAATGGGAAGGGAGTGGATTGAAGATGATGGTGAGAACAATAGAACAAGTTTTCTCTGTATCTCTACACCCAGAGGTATGATGTGTCTCTTGACCCAATTCTGGTCATTGAGATATGTGGCTAAGTTTTCAGATGGCTAACTTGGCATTCCACTTAGCTGCTATGCTGTCCCTTTCTCATTTTTAGGTTATCTGGGAAAACCCGGGACTAATGACATGTGAGCTTTGCCGTTTTTAGATGAAGCTTCCACACCTACCTTCATACCAATTATAGTCATAATACTGACTTAGGTATATTTTTTGTGAGACCTTTTGCTATATTCTACCTCCTTCAATTCCAACACTCTCATTAGAGTTTCATAACAGTCTCTGAAAACTGATTTCTGAGGATTCGTAAATCACAATAGTCTACAATAATGGAGATAAATTTCAGCATTTATAATTCAAAATAATTTTGAGTCATGATAAAAACCTTACTTAAAGTCATTCTTGTTTTCATAATAAGTGCTGTGTTTTCTGAAATATTCAAGTTTATTATCCATAAACACTTGCAGCCAGTAGGAGGGGTGAAGTGTCCCAGAGTTTATGCGAGGACTTGAGGGACATTTCCTGAGTCTCTTAACCTTCATAGGCTTCTTTCTCCCAAACTGACTTTTAAAATGAAAAAAAATGGAAAGGAGGAGAAATAGAGAAAAATGATTCAACCTTCAGATCAGGCAACTGCCTCAGAGTGAGTGGGGTTGACATCTATTTTCAGGTGTGAGGAATTCTGAGATTCTTGCTTACGTCAACCTGCCTCTTAAATTTTCAACATTAAATGTACCTCACTGAGTTAAGAAAACTCTCTTCCCTTGGAAGAGTCACTCACTAAACATTGTTTGTTCTGATGTAAAGCAGAGTCTGCAGGAATGATTAGTCTTTGACAACAGAGAAACATTAGATCCTTGAGTCACCTCCTCTCTTCTAGCTCGAGTGGCTTTATAGATACTTTAGGGACATCTTGAACTCATGGGAACTATATATTTCTGTGACTGATTTTATGTTACTAGAACATTTTCACAAGCTATGTTTCTAACAGAGCTTTCTCTTTGCAGAAGCTTAGCTCCTTCTTCTTCCCACCACCCATCTTCTGCCAGATGCTAAGCTAGACCCTATACCTGGTCTCCTTCACTAATATCCAGTTTTCCTCAGAGAGCACCATCTCTTTTCTCTCCCATGGCCTTAAATAGGCAGCAGCTCTTATCTGAAATTTCATAGTTCATAGTCCTTTCTGGGATGCATACTACATACCCATTCCCTAGGAAAAAGGACATCGTCGCAGCTTTCTTTCTTTCTTTCTTTCTTTCTTTCTTTCTTTCTTTCTTTCTTTCTTTCTTTCTTTCAAGATTTTATTTATTTATTTGACAGAGAGAGATCACAGTAGGCAGAGAGACAGGCAGAGAGAGAGGAAGAAGCAGGCTCCCTGCTGAGCAGAGAGCCTGATGCAGGCCTAGATCCCAGGACCCTGAGATGATGACCTGAGCTGAAAGCAGAGGCTTTAGCCCACTGAGCCACCCAGGCGCCCCCAGCTTTCTCAGAGCAAGTGGTGACTGATGCAACTTGATGCCAATGACACTAAGCCCATTAGGCTGAGGGAAAGCATGAACAATATGAGCACTGGCTTGAACTACATGAATCAGGACAAGAGAGTCCTGACAGACTTACTTGATTCAAAAACATACATGAAAAACACCTTGATAACTTCAGAAACACTGGTGGTGTGGGAGAAATGCAGGACCCAGAAGAGGGTATGCTGAGGTTCTGAAATATGCAAATGGGGCTTAAATAGGACCTTAGTATTCATTTGGCCTCACAGGTACGAGGATGCTGCTAAGTAGGAATATTTGGTCTACCATAACCATATGATTTCCAGGGATGTAGAGTCAATGCTTCTTTGGAAATTTGGGACCCTTCATGAGCCACTTTTTAGAAAGACTTTTTATTTATTTAAGAGTGCCTGGATGGGTCAGTCAGTTAAGCGTCTGCCTTTGACTCAGGTCATGATTCCAGGGTCCTGGGATCGAGCCCTGCGTCGGGCTCCCTGCTCAGCAGGAAACCTGCTTCTCCTCTCCCACTCTCCCTTTCTTGCTGTCTCTCTCTCAAATAAATAAAATCTTACCCAAAAAAGATTTTGTTTATTTATTTGAGAGTGACAAAGAGAGCATGATGCAGGGCTGGGGAGGTAGGAGCAGAAGGAGAGGGAGAAATAGACTTCTCGCTGAATGGAGAGCCTGATCGATGTGAGGCTTGATCCCAGGACCATGATATCATGACCTAAGCCAAAGGCAGATGCTTAACTGACTGAGCCACTCAGGCACCCCTTCACAAGCTCTTAAATCACGTTCATATCTATAATTGTCCACGAGAACATAATTTTGACAAAAGGCCTTCCAGATTCATTTAACTAAGCCAGTTGACTCAATAAATAGTCTTTAGAGACCTCTGTGAGTATAAATCTCATTAATATTTGGTTTAATAGAAGATAGTGGATTCCCATATCTGCTTCTGCATTCATTCTGTTGTATGTTGTTTTCCCCAGAATCATATGAAGAAAATCTGGCATCAGACAGGTGTGCAGTTAGAAAAATAAGGAGCATTCTAATTGTCTTTCCAGATAATTATAAATACTCTCTCTTGATAGTATACCAAAATTCAGCAAGTAGTAGTTTTTGAAAGGGTAGCTGTGTGGGATTTGAAACCTTGTATCAATGAAATTTTCTTACTCTGTTACATTATAGTCCATTTGCCTATCTTGCCCATTTTTTTTTTTTTTCTATCTTGCACTTTGAATGAACTTTTTTACCATGGGTGATTCTGTAACATCACCCATTGTTGATCTGAAAAATATTGGTTCACTACATTATGAAATTTTATAAATACTGACACATTTCATTACACAATATCAAAAATCCCACTTATTAATTACATCACTAGTCTCATTAGAAAAGTCTTTAAAGGGGCCCCTGGGTGGCTCAGTTGGTTGGGCAACTGCCTTTGGCTCAGGTCATGATCCCGGAGACCCGGGATCGAGTCCCACATCGGGCTCCCTGCTCGGCAGGAAGCCTGCTTCTCCCCCTCTCACTCCCCCTGCTTGTGTTCCCTCTCTGGCTGTGTTTCTCTCTGTCAAATAAATAAAATGTAAAAAAAAAAAAAAAAGTCTTTAAATATTGGGAAGCTGCCAAGCTCATGGTGGTGGATACAAGTTTCCAAGAGAAAGTTTAAATTTTATCATTGACAACAAATAGTGGCAGTTGTTTTTCTCAAAGTGACAGGTACTCGTTTTCATAATATCTCCCAAATCCCCGCATCTGAATATCCATAGTTTGTCTCTCTCTTGTACTTTCAAGTAAAAATGGCCTTTATGAGAAATTAGTAGTTCAGCTTGCAACTCAAACAATTGCACAAGTACTTCTCTTAAAGGTGACCATTGTATTTCTGTAGACAACCGCTCATCATGTATACTTCCTACCTTGTCACCAGAATATTTATGATGGTTAATTTTATGTTTCAGCATGGAGGGTGTTTTTGGATGGCTCTACTTTCCCTTATCTCTCCTGAGAAATAAAAGGAGCAAAGAGATTTCTAAAAACTGACAACTAAATGCAGGAAGTTAAAATCATTCCATAAGGCAGCCTTGCCCCACACCCCTAAGGGATAGCTGGGGGCAGGTGGGGGTGCAGTGATGCTAGGCCTTTCCAGGCCTTTCCTCTGCTGCTGCCACAGGGGTGAAGGACCAGCTAGTAACACCACCACCTCTTACCCTGCTTAATTTGCTTCAACCCACCGGGGCCCCTTTAAATAACAGCGAGTATGCCTGCAATTCCAAACCTCATTTCATGCGTAATTGATAGTTCATAAGAACTTTTTCAGATTCCAAAAATATATATATAAAAAAATGATGATGTTGAAGTCCTTTACGGTTGTTATAGATTCGCATCGGGAAGAGGATCCCTTTAAGGAGAAGAATAGAGTATTTTCATTTGCATAAAGACAATAAAACTCTGTCAGCAGCAATTTCCCCATATACAAAAAGTGGGAACATAGCACCTCGGTGACACAGACATCTGTTACTTAAACAGATGCCACCTTCTAAACTCACTCAAGCAGCCCTCTGCTCCAACTAGAGACTCTTAAACCAAAATTCAATGTGTGGATGGAGCTTAAAAGGGGGACTTTGAATAATGATTGGTTTTACTTCCCAGCTTTACTATGAATTTGTTTGAGTTTTGTTATGTTTTTAATTTAGCAAAATCTCCATCATCTTTCTCAGTAATTCCTTGCTTGGAATTTAATCTCCACAAGCTGCAAAATTCAATACTTCCTTCCAAGATTCATTGCTGATTAGCATTAGCCCTTCAGAGAACCAGAGAACCATGACTTTTGTTTGTTTGTTTCTTCTTGCAAATACACTTTAATGACTTCAGAGGGCAGGATTCTAGCACTATCTCAAAGAGAAATGAAACTTGGTTTCTTTTTTCTAAGTAGCGCGGAAAGTCCTGGACTGATGTTTTCCAGTTAAGCAATACTTCCCCAGCCTGAGACTGATAAGTTCCTTCAGAAGTTAGGCTTACACTTCTAAATCAGCAGTTCATGAAAGGCATTACGAAAAACTATTATACTGCTATAATGGATGACAGCACAGTTGTATATGTTACACCTTGAAGTAAGCAGTAGGATTTTCAATCATTTGATAACCTTGAAACTGCTAAGGTATCAAATTGCTATCATGAATATTGTGCAGGAGCAGAAATAACTCAGGAAGCTGCCTTTGTGAATAATAATCAGAAAACTGCAACATTTTCACCGAGAAAATGGATTTGAGGCACTGGTGTATTGACAAGCTCTCCAACAGGAAACTAAGGGAGACATTACAAGTACATTTGCACTGGACGATGCATCAATCCATCAAAAATTCCAATAGCATTGGGTTGTAAGATCTAATCAGTTAAAAAATTATTAGCAAAGATTATGTTTTTTTGTTAAAATTTCAAGGATAAAGGGTAAGGAGAATCCCAGTGTTATTTTATAGCTGAAAACAATAAACAAGACATTTAGTTAACAATGAAACTTCTCAGTGTGCTCTCAAATCTAATTCATTTCTGCAGAGAACCGACAAGAAGGGGTTTGGAAAGTGTGCATTTGCTTTAATAGGCATTTAAATCAAGAGCAACACGAAGACATGGTAAAAATGGACAGTCCATGCTTATTACACATTTCTCTTCCTTAAAAATGTATGTTTTTTTCCTACCAAATCCCAGTTCATAAGCAGAGCACCCAGTGCTGGCCTGTAGCATTTCCAGACAACAACAGAGTCTACTGAGAACCCTCGACAGCCATGTGAAAACTCAATGTCTGGAGTGATTCATCATTGTGTCAGACTGGCCGGCACTTTGTCACAGTGACTGACAATGGGAGAAACTTGGAAATAATACAAAGATTCTCTGTTCACTGATAGTGTCTGCACCGCGATTAGAGAATAAAGCTTTGAGACTGTGAGGGGAATCTTAATTTTTCCCCCAAATGAATTTTGATGTTTTTACTCTTTGTAGGACAATCCCTACCTAACAATGAGTCTCACTCAAAAGTGGTCATTTTCATTTGAAATAATTCTTGGAGCCTGCTTATTGAAATCATCACAAAACCAACAGCCTATTGCGTAGGGTGAACTGTTTTTCAAAACTGTAAAACCAACTACACCTGCTTTATATGGGGTCATTGCATCCACCTGAAAAGGTAAGAGCCGTCCAGCAGAAGATTGTCTAAACTAACTGGTTGCTATCGATGGTGGTACCATTACAATCTAAACTTATTCATGCTTATCCCTTTCTTTGGAACCTACGATAACTTTATATTCAGCTTGGCAAAATCCTAAAAGAATAATGATAGTAATTCCTGACTTCATGTAAGTTATTACTAAATAACGTAATGCAGAGCCTGGGTATTAGTTTTAGAAGCATAAGAAGCAAATGTAAATGATGTGATGCAAATCCATCCTCCATAAGAAGTAAATGATATGGCATTTTCCACTGGTAATTGATAATCCACTGTCACCTTCTTATTAATATAAAAAAGAAAGCTAAAATGTATCATATTTGAAAAATGTGATTACAAGAGGAGTAGATAATCAGAGAGGGTGGGTAAGAACACTAGAATTTATTGACATACTATGTGCCAGAAATTGTACAAATAATATCTCATTTGTTCATAGGAAACTCTATGAGATGAATTATCATCACCACTTTATAGAGAATGGAGACTTAGAAAAGAACAAATACTTTTTGCAAGATTATACAGTAGGTCAATGGGGGAATTCAAATTTAAGTACAAAGTATGCCAAATATTTTAAGTTCTAAGGGCATTAACCATCCCTCCAGAGTAAACAAAAAGATTTGAAGTGGGGTACATGAAAATTAAAATGAAGGCACAAGAATAGAAAAGCAGTCAAATATCTATAAGAGGGATGGTCTTCGAGTGTAAATCCAGCCATAGTACTTCCCTCCCTCCTTCCACTATATCCTCTAAAACTTCATTGCCCTTAGCTTAAAGCCAAACCTCCTGATCATGACCCACAAAGCAATGTGTTATCTGTTGCATACCTGCTTTCCAAGACTCATCTTCTAACACCTCATCCTTCTCCCCAGTCAGACACATTGGCTTATTGGTAGTCCTTTATGTCAGGCATGCTCTCTTCTGACTTATGCTGTTTTTAGTCACTGAAATTCTCTTGCTTGCCGTAACTCTTTTCTTGGTTAAATTCTCCTCCTTCTCCATAGCTTAGCTAAATGACACTGTAAGGAAGTTGGATCCCACATATCATATGAACCGTGACCTCTTCCTTTATTGCCTATCCCAGTTTTGTAACTTATATTTGTCAGATTTATTTATATCTGAATCATCATCATCATCATCATCTCACTTGGCTGGTAGCCCCAGTGCTTAGCTCTCCTTCACAGACAAACAGGGGCTCAGTTAACTCTTCAAGAGTGAATGAATGGGTAAATGGATAGTTTATACCTGTATTTTTTCCTATAGTTTGCATTGGAAGATTAATCTGAATTTATATTACAATTCAAGGACAAAATGAGCAGGGTATCACTTCCTCATTCTCCTGAAGAAGAAACTGATACTTAGAGAAGTTTAATACTGATCTAAATGTACTTTGGCAGTGACAGAGCCTGTTAAAATCGGAGCCTTCTGAATCCCATTTCACTGCCAATACACCAAAGTCTCACTGTGTCATCAGCAGAAATGAAAACACTGAAGATGGGGGGAAAAGTACAAAATTAGGTACTCAATGACCAGGAAGAAAACATGAATTTGGGAATGAACCTTACTGACAGCAGCACTGCTTTTCCCCTGAGATGCTGCCTGACCCATCTCAGGGTGCTTGTTGAGCTCCCCAATTTTCATAAAGATCTTGGAGGTTAAATCTAAAAACTTGAGTTAGGAGTCATGTCTCTCAAATCAAGGAGCTGACTGTGAGCTTCGAGTGAGTGGTGGTAAAATAGCCAACATTCAAACACACAGGAGAACACACCTCTGGCCAAGCATCCATGCACAGAAGCTAGAGACCTAGCCTGGTCCAAGATCCATCTGGATTGGAGCATTCATGAGTTAAAATGAAATCCATCTTTGATATCTACATTTCATATTTTCCATGGGGAATAATTGAATTGCTCAATGTTTCTGTTCAAACCAGCACTAAGATTCTGTCCTCACGTGGCGAGGGGAAACATCCGTAACAAGCCCAAGACTTCGAGAGAAGTATCATCCCAGGTGTCCAGCATGTTTATTTCATATGGATCCAGGTAAGTCACTCTGCTTAATGTGTGATCACCCATTGACCCTAAATGTCTGCACCAATTTCTGGCTTCTTACCCCAAACTTTATTGATCTTCTTGTGGTTTTCCCACTCTTATTTGGACATCTGGCTTAGATATAAAATCTTCACAAACCCCTGGATACTTTGTTATTGCCTCCTGTGCACCTGAGCCAATTTCTTAACTCCAAGTCTACCACAGTCTTTCAAAATGTCACTGGAGATTTTTAGAAATGAGTACACTGGATGTGAAATTACTGCCACATAAACTAGTGTGGTAGGAATAATCACACAGTGATTCCAGTGTGCAATGTTAGGAGCTACTGCTACACACGCTTAGAATTTAGTGGAAATTATAGAAAGAGGGACAGGTGTGAGGGAGAGTGGGTTGATAAGGCAGAGGGGAATAGGTGGGTGGGAAAGGGGTAACTTAACAGAGCAGGTGTCAGGTAGGGAGGAGACTGAATAAAAGAAAGAAGAAAAATCCTTGGAAGCTATGCCTCAGGGACAACATCGGAAAGAAACATGCTTAGGAGGCAGACAGAATTTTATCCAACCTAGACCCTTGGATGTAAACCATTGATTCCTGGAAACAGTGAACTCACACTTACTCCATCCCTACAGCAGAAACATCAGTCATAGACTTGTAAACATCATTTTTAGAAAACCATAATACATGTGATTTTCCCTTGATTTTACTTGCTCATTTTATAATCTTGCCCCAGAGTAGAGGTGGTAGGGGTGGGGGACTTTCACTTATAGTTGACAGAAATTGACTACTACTTTTCTTGAACTTGGTAATTTTGGATGCTTGGCAAACCAAGGCTATAATTATAACATATTGAACTTTGTTTTGGGAAAGGCAACTGATTTAATAACATCAGGCTTCAATAGTAAAGAGCCATTATTTTGGCTTAAATGATAGGTGAACAGTTCTCTTCCCTGAGTCATCCAGAAACTTAAGTGACAAGTTTGAGGTTGAAATAGATATTCCTTAATTGGAAAACACTCCACAAAGTGAATTTGTTCTTATCCTTTCTACGAGAAAAGATGGGAAGTTGAGTTTGGATAAGACATTCTGTCACAGATTCATTTCAGCCTTATGTCATAGCTTGTGTATTATTTAGAGGTAATTTAAGATTCCTATATATGGTAACATAGATTGAAACTTTCATTTCACCTCTTGCACTTTCTCCCTGCACTTTCCAATTCCAGTCTTTGTTTTGGAATAAAACTATTAAGCTGCGATATGAAGTTAAACACACACAACAGGGAAAGCTGTGTGAGTCAGCAGTTTGTACCTGCCAAGAAAGGTATGAGAGGGCTTTTAAATTCATGTTATTGATGTGAATTATTTTGAAGACTGTGTGGTTGGCTGTTTCAGTGAACTTTGGCAAGGATCAGCAATTTACCAATGATGAAAATAAACGAACAAACAACATTACATTCTCCAAACAGGCCACAAAGCTGATCATTTGATAATCAAGAGTTAAAGAGATAAAGCTACAGATGATCATTTCAGTGCCATAGAGAAGTCCCATAGAGATGGGACTGAACTGAGTTCATTAGCTCAGATGGTCAGATCACAGGTTCACAGTGAATGACAAATCTGCCCCAAATCACATCTAGGCGACAGTTTCTGAGAACCCTCATTCAATTCCTTCATGGCAAATGCTGTGGAATCATTTCTAAATATTATGTTCACAGTAACTGTGGGAAGACCTGAGGAACGATTCTGGAAAATTTGATCCAGTTCAACTGCATCAAGATCTTTTGGAGAGACTAAAACAAAACAAAACAAAAAATCATAATTCCCAAACCCAAAGGCCATCACTTCTGATTTAGTACCACTGGTGTGAGGCCTAAAAATATGTATATGAAAATTATTCTCTGGTAATTTCTAAAGTGCCAAAAGACATGTTACCTATGCTTTCAATGACTGGTCTATTAAGGAGCAGAATAAATAAGAACATGCAGAGTTTCTGTGGGTTCACTTCAATAATTTATAGTAAATTTTAATTTTCCTCAGCGATTTTACATATTTGATATGAATAGAAAATATTTAATACTGAGAATGTTAAAAATAAAAGAAGGGCACTTACTATGGACAAGGACAGAAAGATTCATACGGAAAGAATGTCAATAGTTCATCCCTTCTTGCCCACGTGGAATAATGATGTATAAGTGGCTGAAAACTCTTATTTGTGGGCATGAATGCAGCAGGTGGCCTAGTGTTAATGGCTACTCCTGGACCTGGTTCAGTTTTGGGGGGGGGCGCAATATTTCAGTTATAAGAAAGCTGCAAAGAAGGATCTGGTTTCAGAGCATCTATGGAGAGGGATAGAAAACTTATTCTTGGGGGTGCCTGGATGGCTCAGTTGGTTAAGAGTTCAACTCTTGAATTTTGTTCAGGTCAGGAACTCAGGGTCTTGAGATCAAGCCCTGTGTCAGGCTCTGGACTGAGCATGAAGCCTGCTTGAGATTCTCTCTCTCTCTCTCTGTCTCTCTTTCTCTTTCTCTGCCCCTGAGAGAGAGAGAGAGAGAGAGATCTTAGATATAATCTGGTCCACTTCCAATATGGAATCATCTCTGACTCCTCTCTCTGTTACACTTTCCAAATCCATTGAACAAGCAATCCACCAGCAAACTGTTTGGATTCTATCTTAAATATATCCAGACCAAGACCATTTCTCACCACCTCTGTGGAAGTAACCTTGGTGAGAGCTACCAATAGGTCTCACTTGGATTACCAAACTCACTTGGATTCCTAACTGGTGTCTTCATTTCCATCTTTGCCCACTATAGACTTGCCCTTCATAGCAGAGAGATATTTTTAAAATGGAAATCACATTATGTCATGGATGTGGGCAAAAGGCCAGCTCTTACAATGACTTGCAAGATACCACATGACTTGTATGTATCCTGCTTACTTCTCTAATCTCCTCTCCTATAATTTCCTACTTTTTTTATTCTGATGCAGATATGCTGGCCTCCCAACTATTGGCTCAACATTTCAAGAATGCTTCCCCTCAAGTTTAATGTACTGGTGTTTCTTCTGTTCAGAATTCTCTTTCCACATATACCCCCAGGGCCAATTCCTCAACTCACTTAAGTCTTTGCTCAGAGGACACTTTCTCAGTGAGGCAAACCCTGATTCACCAAATTAAAATTCCAACTCACCCCCTCTCTGCTCCCTATCCTGAAACTACATATCCATATTCCCTGTTGCTTGTTAAACATCCATTGAATGGCTTTCTGACATCTCGCACATATTATCACAAGAGGGATTCTTTATCATTGCCTAATCTTGCTACTTTATTTAATGGTATCCCTTCTATACAAGGGGATTTCAAAATGAAAGTATATTAAGCAAGTTTCATGTCAGAGACTTTATATGCATTATATCATTCAGTCCTTTCTCTGGTACCTTGAACTCAGTATGTATCCTAATTTAAATCAAGAGCACCAGGCATACATAGTAAATGACAGAGCTGGAGTTCAAAATTGGGTCCCAATCATAGCATACACATGTCTTTCATTTATAGCAGAGGTAGCAAATATGGCCCATAGGTCAAATTTGGTCCACCACTCTTCCCACATCTTCTAAGATGCTTTTCTTTTCTTTTTTAAAAAAATAATTTATTTTACTTTATTTTTTCAGTGTTCCAGGGTTCATTGTTTATGTACCACACCCAGTGCTCCAGACAATACATGCCCTCCTTAATACCCACCACCAGGCTTAAGATGTTCTTCTGAAAACAGATTCTAAAGGGAAAATTTTTTTGTGTTGTCATAGCATTCCTTTTTATGACTGTATCGTGATTAACCTGCTCTTTTCTAGACTGATATATAAATTGCTGTCAGTGTGAGGATAGTATGAATTATGTTGCTATAAATGTTTTTGTACATGGTTTTGAATAATAGTAAGTACTTTTGTTGGGTTTATAATCCAGAGTGTTAATAGCTGAGTCATAGAGTGTGTGCATGTTTAATTTAAGCTGGTACTGTCAATTTTTGTTTTCAAAGGTAGTTGTACCGGGGCGCCTGGGTGGCTCAGTTGGTTAAGCAACCGTCTCGGGCTCAGGTCATGATCCTGGAGACCAGGGATCAAGCCCCACATCGGGCTCCCTGTTCGGCGGGAAGCCTGCTTCTCCCTCTCTTGCTCCCCCTGCTTGTGTTCCCTCTCTGGCTGTGTTTCTCTCTGTCAAATAAATAAAATCTTAAAAAAAAAAAAAAAAGGTAGTTGTACCAAATTTATCTTCATACTAGCCATTTATGGAAACTCCAGTTGCTCCATATCTTTGCTTACCCTTGGTATCTCACTGTATTTTAATTTGTCTGTCTCTAATCACTCACATAGTTAAACTCTTTCTAATTCCAATGCTGCTTTGGCAGAATTGATCTTCGGATGTAATGGATTTATCTTGGCCTAGAATAGCTCCTCATAGTATGCAACTGACTATTTGATGTTCTGAAAAGGTTTTCTTGAAAGCACAGACTCCTATTTTAAAAATGAGCAAGTACATTATGTGGAAATTTGCCTTATATAAAAGCATTGATAAAAGTCAACACTTTTTCTAAATATAGTTTTTAAAAATATTTTCTTCATTTCTATACCTTGATAAGTATTTGGCAAAGAGGTAGAGTAATTTTATTGGTGTTAATGGATATCTCATGATTGCCATCAAGTGGAGTAGATTCTCACTGTAATATTCAGATATCTTTTGTATCAAAAGTTACCTACAGTGGCACATGGAATGATAATATCTCTGTATTTCTCAAACCATTAAAAACCATTTCCATTACCACTCACCCTCAAAATAGAAAAAGGGCAAAAACAAATTCAGCTACCTGAAGGTACAAAGGAGAACCTATGAGGAGAGATGGAATTAGATTTTTGGCTTCATATTCAAATTTAATATTTTCTAATCCTAACTTGTACTGATTTCAATCTCATTTTTATATTCTGACTAGGCAGATCAAATGCATATCTACAAAGAGTTTTTAAGATATATGATTTACTCCAGATCATAATTAATTTATTTGAAGACCCAGGCCACATTTTGATTTGTTAAAGGTATTGTATGTCTGAATATTTGTTTTCATCACTTTACTAGCATGCCAAGGAATCCCCAGTGACCAAACTGGAAACTGAGACGCAAAAACAGTGCCAAGAGCATTATTATATTGGGGATATTTAATTTTATATTTTGCTGATTTTTACAATAGAGAAAGCTCAATATCTATTCTTACCAGTGTTCTTTAGCAGAATTTGTGATGGTTTAGATTAATGTTCAGCAAATATTAATTTCCCTGCCATTTGCACTGCAGGAAGAGTACATTTCCTTACCTTGTTGATCTTGAGCTTGGAAAGTTAGTAGATGTGACATATGTAGAGGCCTTAAAAATACCTGTAGGATTTTGGCTTGGCTTTGGGACTCCTGACATTCATTATGAGAAGAAAACTGCCAGGTAGTTACTGGTCTCAAGACTGTGAAAATTATATGTAGCACGTCATAACTTATCTAGATCCTAGAGTCCCGAGCCTGGAGTCTAACCTAATCAAACTGAGCTGAAGACCTACAAACCTGTGAAGGAAGGATAAGATTTGATATTTTAAGCCACTTAGTTTTGGTATGGTTTATTATGTAATATTATTGTGGCAAAATCTGAGTGAGACAGTTTCTGAGTTTATTTATGCATATTGACATTATAATCCTCAAGTATGAAAATTAATTCAGTAAATTAGTCACATAAATATTATATATTATCTATCCATATATATATTATATATCATTTATAATGAGCCAGTCACTGTGCTACACACTGGAAAAAGACAGTGAAGAAAATACACATGAGAAAACTTGACAAGGTAATTAAAATAAAGTGCAATCTGTTACTGATATGGGCAAGCACATATTTACTATAGGATGACTTAGAAGGGGGACTGAAACTAGTCTTGATAACTCAAGGAAGTTTTATCAGAGATGAAGCATGAGTAGGAATTATTTACATTATTGTAGGCAGAGGTGATAACATGTTCAAAAACTAGAAGATATCGTCATTTACTGCATGATAAGACATGTAGTATGACAGAGAGTGGATGGAGTGCAAGGAAGGAGATAAGTCTGTAGAGGTAAATAGCTTGAGGAGGCTAAGCATGTAGAAAGTATGTCTGGGGCTCCTGGCAGCATACTAAGTATAAAGAGAGATAAAGGTCAGATAATATCATTTGTTTCCAAGATTCGCTTATGCATGAAACCAAGGATAGGACTCTGGTAACTCCTACATTTATGAGATAGAAAGAGGCAATGGATTTACAAATTTAACAAATATTTGTTGAGCACTGTGAACATGACAGTAAATGAAAATAACACAATGACTTTCCTCAGAGAGGTTATTGTGTGGTTAGAAATAGAAAGAAGCAAAGAGGCAATTCTAATATTTGGTGTTAAGTGTCATTATATGGAAATATATGGGACAAAGTCAGGAGAGGAACAGAATGATTTCACAGAGAAAGTAACACCTAAACTGAAAACCTAAAGGAGGAATAAGAATTACTTAAGAGTAAGAAAAATATCATCCCGGGTAGAGGGAATGGAATGTTTAAGACTCTCAAGGACAAGAGAAAAGATGATGAGTCCAGATAGGGGGTGATTTCTCTTACGAGACAGTGGGAAAGGCAAACAGAGCCAAATCGTAAGTCATGTTACGGGGTTTTGAATTTAATTTGAGAACAAGGAGAAACCACTGAGGGATTTTAAGGAGAACTGATAAACATTTATGGGGAGGAATTGGCAGAATAACATTCCTGGATTAGAGGAGAGGGAAACATGACCTGAGCAAATTAGTGAAGGGTGATTCCATTGGGAGAACAAAATGCATTGGAGGTTTACACAGTTGGTGATGAGGATTTAGAGGTAATGTTAAAAAAATAAAACAAAAAAAATTAAAGGGGGGTGAACAAATAGCTTTTGAGGGCAAATTGAAAGAATCAGAGTTATCCTTATTCACTAATTAAGGAGAAGACTTAATTTTAAGAAAGGGATGCTGTTCTCAAAGAACATGAAGATACTGAAGTAAGAAAAAGTATTCATATTTGGATATGAGAGGTTTGTGAATGACTTTTGAGAAAGTAGTTTTAGCAAATTGGTGGGTGTAGAGGCCAGATTATAAGAAGTATAGGAGTAAATGAGTGAGTGAGTGAGTGAGTGAGTGAGTGAAGAAATGCAAGAAAAAGTAGAAGAAATGGAATGGCAGCTTAGAGAAGTAGCTGTATTGAGGGGTAGCAATGTTAGAAGGAACCCGAGCTGGTTTGTGCGCTGAATGAAAGAGCCAGAGGACAGAAAGAGGTTTAAGGTTTAAAAGGAAAAAGAAGGCTTAAGTTCAACTTCAAAGCTAGAAAACTTCTGCCTGATAAGGAGCAGGGACCCATCATCTTCAGGACAGAAGAATAGGGAAGGGCAGGCTGATGAAAGAAAGACATTTTAAGGTGATGGAAAGGATGACTTGAGCTGCTGCTTATTGACTTTTACTCCAAAAGGTAGAAGAGGTTATTGGCTAGCTGAGTTTAAGAAAAACAGAAAACATTGCAATCATCTTTCTACAGAAACTGCTAAGGAGATGGTTCTTATTTGCAAACCACAGACTTCACTCTAGTTAGTTTTGGTAAAAGTAGAATGTATTAAGGGATATTAGCTAGCTTACAGGATCACTAGGAGATCCAACATGCCACAGCCATTGGCAATGCTCAGGGAAGTATGATCTCATAAAAAAACACTGCTGTCATGATGTGGTGCCTACATCTCAGTTCATTGAAATAATCACAGGTTGTACCTGCCAAGCTGAAGAATGGATATTAGATGCCTCTGAGGAACCAAATGCTTGGAACCAGTGGGAATCACCAAATGCCAAAAGGTGGATTCAGTGAATTTCTATACCCTCATATTGCTCGCTTCTAAAGGAGAGACTGCTGTTTGTACCCCAAAATATATTCTCCTTTTCCATTGTAATAGTATGTTTAGTGAGTCACATGATTAGACACTCTGAGTAAAAACTACATTTCTCATCCTCTCTTGAAGCTGAATGTGACCATGTGAGTTTTGGCCAATGGGAGATAGTCAGAAAGTATTGTGGGGCAGCTTCTGACACAGTGAAGTTGAGTCACTCCTAGGGCTGGTTAAGTCTTTATCTAAAAGAAGCCTATATACCTATGGACTTCCTAGAAGAGAGCCATCATAAGAGGTCAGGATAGATTTTCACTCTTCCATAAGAGAAAAATAAACTTGTATGTTGCTTTCCAAATTCAAAAAAGTTTTTCATGGGTGTATTTGATATGTGGCCCAAATCCCTTGCCTGGACCCAGGCAGCCCAGGAGACTGAAGGAAAGGGTTCAGGTTCCACCTCTGGCATCCAGGACTCATAATGAAGGGAATGTCCTTCAAATAGGGAAGGTATTCAAAAGATTTTAGGCAACTTATAGTAAACAGATGGATGTTTATAGCAGGAATATGCAAAGGAGGGGCAAAGGGAGAAAGGAAATAATAATAATAATAATAATAATAATAATAATAATAAGAAGAAGAAGAAGAAGAAGAAGTGGTAAAGGGGCCTAAAAGATTATGAATTGACCAAGATCTGATATCATGACTTCTTTTTTTTTTTTAATTTTATTTATTCATTTGACAGAGAGAGATCACAAGCAGGCAGAGAGGCAGGCAGAGAGAGAGGAGGAAGCAGGCTCCCTGCTGAACAGAGAGCCAGATGCAGGCCTTGATCCCAGGAGACTGGGATCTTGACCTGAGCTGAAGGCAGAGGCTTTAACTTACTGAGCCACCTAGGTGCCCTGATATCATAACTTCTTAAAAAAAAAAAAAATCTTGACACTTTTGGAGTTTTGAACAGAAACTAGTCTTAGCCTAGTGAAAGTGTTGTGGAATTTCCAGACCATAGAATTAAAGTTGATAGAAATGAACAGAGATGGAAGAGAGTGAAATATAGGACATCTTTCCCTTCTTTGTACTTGACCCCAGGGTGCAGTAAAAGGATGAGTATGGACAGTAGTCATGAAGATCAAGTGGAAGTAGAAGCTGGCAAAGCTTTAGAGTCAGATGCCCAACATACTTACTGTAAAAACCTAGGCAAGATTTTGCTTCTTTGAGTTCATTCCTCATCAATAAAATGGAAATAAAGATAACATCAGCGAACATGTATAGACACAGTGTCTGCTTGGCTCCTAACAGTGTTGGGTGCCTACACCCTCAAAAATCATGATAAACAGTTTTTAGTAAAGCCCTAACACTACACTTACTCTTCCACTATGATCTCTTTACCTCATATCATAGGTTTTGGGGAAAAAAAGAAAAAAAAAAAAAGCAAGTCCTCTCTGGGATTGAAAGCCACCAGCATAATTCAAGTGATTTTCAGGAATCAAGCATTCGGACCTAGAAAAAAATGTCATGACTCACAATTAGAAGATGGAATCCTCAGGAAAAACCAACATTAGCATCTAAACAAGAAAATGAGCTTATTGACATTGAAAAATGTTACTACGTTTTCAATTTCATTAAAGTCTCAAACAGACAAACACATTTATTTCTGTGCTATGTGTCTGATAGCAAAAATGGGCAAAAACATCAGTCTACAAGCTCTCAGACTCTAGACTGTGACAGCGCTGATAAAATACATGTTTCCTGAAGAGACATGCAATCCTCACTATCTGTGACCATTGAAATATTAAGGAAATTACTTATAAAATAGATAAAAATCCATTATGGGAGCATAGCCTAGAAACTGCAATGGAGGATGGGAAGGAATAATTTCCAATCTTCCTTGAAAATAGAAAAAAAAAGGAATATTTTTTCTCTTGTTATTATCCTGGCAAAATTAAATTTCATTGTGCAGTACTCATCTTCATAATTACCAGGTTGCTTTGAGAATTAGATATAAAAAGCCACCTCATATAAAGGTAGAAGCTGATTTTTCTAAATATTACATTTTTAAAATGATAAAAGCAGAATAACATTTCAAATAATCATTTTAATCATTATGCTTGTTCTGTGTCAGCCCACCCACCTTTCTCAACACACTAGTTTATAGGCACTGAGGCAGGATACTTGCAGGTACATCCACTCAGGCCCTAAAACCATCCGGATTTGCACAGTAATAGGATATCCATGAATATGTACTTGAGTTTCTGGAAGAATTTCAGGAACTGAGAGCATGGAAACCTATGAGTCTTAAGAGGTACAGTAGGCTAAATAATTGCCTGCAAAAATATTCAAACCCTAATCATCTAGTACCTGTGAACATATTACCTAACATGGAAAATAACATTTTGCAGATGTAATTAAGGTTATAGACCTTGGGATGGGGATAGTATCCTAAATTATGAAAGTGGGCTGAATCTAACCACATGAGTCTTTAAAAGCAGAGGATCCTTCCTGGTATTATTCACCAAAGAGAGAGATATGATGATAGAAAAGAACCAGAGAAATGGCAACACGAGACAATCTCAATCTGCTGTTGCTGGTTTTGAAAACCAAGAGTCATAAGCAAAGAATATTTTGTTGAGCATGTTCCAAAATTTTTCCAGGATCTATAGATACAATAATATAGACATGATAATTCCTGCTCTCATACATGTTGTTTTTTAGATCGGAGTAAGACCAAAAAATAAACAAGAAAAAATTGGATAAAGATACGAGTGGTGCAGATAAAAAAGCCTGAAATGACAGAGAAGTGATCCTTAGACCAACTGTCAAGGAAGACCTCTCTGAGGAGGACCATCTTTGAGGAGATGACTTTTAAGTAGAGAAAGAATGGTAAGTGTAAAGGCCCTAAAGTGGGAGTAAGAACAAAGGCACAGGGAAATGGTAAAAAGACAATAAAAGGAAATGAGATCAGTATGGTAGGCAGGAATCAGACTATAATGTAGGACATTTTAAACAGGATGAAGAGTTTGGATTTGGTTCTAACTGTGATGCAAAGTCTTTGAAGGTTTTGGAGCATGGTGCAGAGATATAGGAACATGGTCTGATGGACATCTCTGGGGCTTTATTTCAACTAATGTATGGAGATGGATGGTAGAGGTGGGAAGGACAGGTATTACATTAGAGAAACCACTTGGAAAGCTATTGCTCTTTAAGTGAAAGATTATGATGATCTGTTTGGGATATGTTTTGAAGGTAGAATTTACAGAACTTGACAATGAATTGGATGTCGCGTATGAGCAGCAGAATATAGATAAGCTATATAAGCTGGATATGAGTGGTGCACTTTACTGAGATAGGACAGCTCAAGAGAAGCCAGTTTAGATGAAAATGTTGAGATAATCAATAGTAGAATGATGTTCATACTAAATTTGAGATGCTTAAAGAGCTCTAAGTAATGATAGTAAGCAGACACTAGAATATGCCTATTTGGAATTCCAGGAGGGATCAGACCTGACATACATATTTATAAATTATTTCCAAATAGTTTGTATATAAAGCGATGAAACTCAATGAGGTCATCTAAGGAGAGAGTGGGTAGATGGACATAAGAAATGATTTAAGAAAAAGCCTTCGGGCACTCTTCCATTTAGAAAACCAGGGAATGCAAAGAAACCCAAGAAGAAAGTTTTTCAAGAAAAAGTGGTAAACAGTGTCCAATGCTGATGTGGAAGCAAGTGAGAGACATAGGTCAAGCGAGAAAAGGAACTATTGGTCTGGCCATCTGAAGGTCACTGATGACACTCATGATAAGTTTGTTCTTGGAGGAGTCTGGAACAGAAGTCATCTTGGAGTGGGCTAAAAAAAGGATGGAAGGAAATAGAGACAACAACTGTACAGAACAATTTCGGAAAGTCTAGTTGGAAGGGAGAGTGAAGAAATAATATACTCACTAAAGAGCTGATATCAAAGTATATTTGTGTTCTTTAGGGAATAATTCATGTGTAGAGAGAGAACATGATGATGTAGAGTAGAGAGGACCAAAAAAAAAAAAAGTGGTTCCTATACCAGATATGACAAGAGGGGATGAGATGCAAAAGAAACCTAGAAGGAATGCCTCAGACACAGATAAGGGTGTTTATCCATAATCATGAAGGACAGGGAGAAAATATGGATACAGATGCATATAAATGAGTAGATTTGGAGGTGAGATGATAAAGTAGGTATTGTCTGATTATACTCATTTATCAGAAACACATCCCCATCTTGCACCTTCAGAATCACAAGGAGAGACACAGGGTATACACGCTGTGTCCCCTGGAAAGGGATTCAGCCTGAATTTGAACATTAGAGATGATCCCTTCAGAGAAAAAACTCAGAGGTATGGAGAATAATGGATAAGGGAGATTTCCCTAGAGAACTGCCATGTTGACTAATGAAACAACTGGCTCTACAGGCAGAGCAGGACATCTTTGCTCTTCAGAAGGAGTTGATGTTTGCTATGAGTTAGTGACTGCTGTGTAATTCTTATTCTCTCTTGTGCTGGTCACTTTTTTTAACCCTGAGTTTACTGAAATCATAGTCACTTCTGGCTCTGATGGAGAAATACACATCACCACCTAATTGTCCAGTTTCTTAATCTGTGGTATGTTTCAGGGATCCTGAGAAAACTCTTCAGATGGAACTTGAGCATCTTGCTACCTTCCTTCTAACAATCTTTTTTTCCTTCTTAGAAGGAGAATAGAGAATGGAAATAGATTGCAATATTTTAGTAAGCAAAGTATAACAAGGTCACTGTGCTTTTCCTTTAATATATCTTCACAGTTGTTCCAAGAAGAATAAATTACACATGCACATCTTCCACATGTGCACTTTCATTTCCAAATAAAATAAAGGAAGATTATATTGCTTTTTAACATGGGCAAAAGTCTCCTCAGTTGTTTTTGGTTGTTTTGTTGTGTTTATTTGTTTTTTTTTTTTTTAAGTCTCCTGAGTTTTTACTACCAGTTATAACTAGGCTACAGTCTTGCCAGAGAGTTGAAAAAAAAGCCTTACAACAACAGTAGCTCATAGGACTCTGGAGAAACTGAGAGCGGGGGTGACCACTATGTCATGTCATCGTTAGGAATGCAAATATCAAAGACTCCCATGAGTTCTGGAGCTTGGCGTGCTTCAGGCAGATTGAAGTGTATCATCACCATGCAGAGAAATCCAGCAGTGTCATTAATATACAGATATCATATGGACCTTCATATAGCAAAGAGAGAGCTTATGAACCTCATGGCCAATCTCTGGTCTCCTCTGCCATTCAGTTTCCCACTTGTTTGATTAAAAGAATCAAAATACAGTCTAGTCTAAGGAATAGCTACCCTATACCTTGGTTTAACCACCAGGGAGACTTAGCTCTATGAAACAGATCATTTTTCACTGTATCACACATATTTCAAAATATTTACAACCTATTAATTGTGTAATATAGAATCTTTAAATAACTAGAAATGGTTTGTTCAGCATGGGATCTCTGAAACAAGAGACTACAAATGAGTTAAGACCCCTCTAATGGGTGTCAGCAGGGAAAAAATGTGTAGGAAAAGAAATTAGCATTTTCATTTTTTATTTATAAATATGATACATTCAATGTAATTTCAGTATAATTTTAGTGTATATATTTTTTTAAAAAAATTATTTATTTATTTGAGGGGGAGGGGCTTAGGGTAAGGGAGACAGAGAATCCAAGCAGACACACCCTAAGCACAGAACCTGAAGCACAGCTCAATCCCAGGACCCCGAGATCATGACCTGAGCCAAAACCAAGAGTTGGATGCTTAACCAACTGAGAACCCAGGTGCCCCAATTTTAATGTATATATTTAAATTTAAAAATATATTAGTATAAAAATAGATGTAATATGTGTATAAGTTTAATATGTATGTTAAATTTTACTTTTTAAAAAAGATTTATTTATTTATTTTAGAGAGCGTGAGAAAGCACATGTGAATTGGGGGAGGAGTGGAGGGAGAAAAAATATTTAAGCAGATTCTTCGCTGGGCATGGAGTCCTAGGCAGGGCCCAGTCCCAGGACCCATGAGATCATGACCTGAGCCAAAACCAAGAGTTGGCCCTTTAACTGACTGAGCCACGTAGGCAACCCGAAATTTACTTTTTTTTTAACAGCTGGTATATACAATCAAAAAAAATTTGAGAAACTTTTCTATAGACAGCTCAAGTGTGAGCTGAGATCATTTTCTATATAATACTACTAGTACTCATAATGATAATAATAAATAAATTGTAATCATGTAAAAATAATTACATAAATTCAGCACTTACTATGTGCATTGGTCCGTTTTTGAGAATTAATATGTGTTCCTTACAATAATCCAGTATGTGGATGAATGTTTTCCATATTATGAATAGAAGAAATGATGCCTACAAAGTTTAAGTAATTTGCCCAGGGAAATAGCTCCCAGCAGAAGGAATTAGGGCTTTTCACCCTGTCATTAAGGAACAGAATGGAAGAGACATGGAAAGATGAAACTCCTGTCTTTTTGAAGCCAATTTGATAATTTCAAGCCACTCTTGAGCCCAAGCTGCTGTAAGAAGTGGAACCTAAAAATCACAGATCTGAATTTAATGGCCCAGGAGTAAACTCTGATATCTGACCTCTAAACATACCCATTTTTCTTCTCTGGACTCATTTTCAAATTCAAAAATCTCTTATTAAATGGTAAGCAGATCAGCTCTGCTTATCAATCTCCCAAAATAAATGAATTAAATAATAATTCAACTTAACCAAAAAACATGAATGGAAGGAAGAAACAAGTATGAAATAATCTTGTGGATTTTTCAGATGCTTGGGCTCTTACCTCAATTCTCCTTAAAACACCTACTAAGACTTTTAGATCTTGGTTTAGACCACATCTCTGAGAAACCTTCTTGACTTTCCAAGCCAGAGTTGAATTACTGTTTCTTCTCTTGTGCTATCATGCCTCCCAACACTTTGTTTGCCATCACTCATACAATACTAAGATATAATTGTCAGTTCACTTGCCTGTCATCTTTACTGAACTTAGTTTGTTGACTTCAGGGATAGGTTATTTTTCATTGCTATATCTTTAGTGTTTCCATAGCCCCTAGCATATGGCATAAGCACAATAAATTCGCATACTATGATAAATACGTATAAATTGATGAAGAAATACCAAGTTTTTTAAATGACCAACAGGTTTGACACCTGGGTGGCTTAGTCCATTAAGCATCTGTCTTTGGCTCAGGTCATGCTCCCAGGGTCCTGGAACCCAGTCCCAAATCAGGCTCCTTGCTCAGTGAAGAGCCTGCTTCTCCCTCTGCCTGCTGCTCCTCTTATTTGTGCTCACTTTCTATGACAAATAAATAAGTAAAATCTTTAAAAATAAAAATTTGTTCAGATTAAAAACAAACAAACAAATAAGTAAACCAACAGGCTAAAAGAAGACAGATTATATATGGTACAGGCATTCAGTGAAGGAGAAGTGCCAAAAATGTGAGAAAGGTTCCGTTTCAGCAAACTCTTCCTGACTTTTGTAACCAGAAACGTCTAGAAAGAAACTATTTAGTTTCAGCATTATGTAAGTTGAGGATTTATTTGGTCTTAAAGATTATTGGTTATTTATACAAATTCCAAAAAATCTGTGTTACTGAAGGGGAGAGAATACATCATCCCCAAATATGCCACTTTGGCAGGTTATTTTGAAGTAAAGATACTTGAGAAATAATCGGCGCAAAAAGGACACTTATGTGCCTTGTCCCCCCTGAAAGCAGGAGCTAAATCTCCTATGTGAGGGTACCCTCCATGTCGCGGGGTAGAAGGCAATCCTTATGACCAGAGATAGGGAATTTACTGCCCAGAAGGCTATATAAACATTGTTACTTCTTCTCCTATTTACTATTTATTACACTAAACCTAAACTTCTTGATCTTGTCAATTCTTTATAAAATTATTGTTTCTTTGTCTAAATGGTATAAAAGCTTGCCGCTTTATTTCTCTGAGTCTATTTTTATGAGGCTTCTATACATACAAAATTAAATTTATTTTTCTCCTATTAGTCTATCTTACAACAATTTAAACAGTGCACTAGCCCTGGTACCTAGAAGGGAAAAAGGAAATTTTTTTTTTGTCCCATACTAATGGTTTGAAAAGACAGCTAAATACAGACCCCAGGTCTTCTGGTTTTACATAAACCATCCTGTAATTTGGGTTCACACAACATCCAATCTCTTGTGTGTGTTTAATTCAAACATGAAGATCCCAAGACAGGCTGGGGGGAAAACAATCAATTCTTGACACCTTTCTCCTTGAAATCATAAATCATCCACAGTCCACTGGTCACTCTCAACACAAGATGTACCTTCTCTCAATCCCCAAAGATTAAAGGCATCACTCCCAGTCAGAAAGGTTCCACTAGAACTTTTCAAATTCAACTTCAGAATGACCAGCTGTAGCTCAGACACTTGAGGAAAACCTGAAGAGGCAGCAATCCCAAGTTGCTAATTAGTGTCACATGGCAGGAGGTGACGAAGAGCCAGCAAAAGTAGGAGAATGGTAGTGAGTAGGTAGAGAAATATTTTTGAAGCTCTCCCAACTCCATTCATCTATAATTTAACACACTATGATAGGATCTTATTGAGAGTGATTTTACCAATCTGCTTTCTATTTGTGTTGTTAATTCTGTTCTTCCTGGGTCATTGTATGGATTCTCATTTTTAAGAAGCTGGGCAAATGGTTTTTCATGGAAAACAGTATCACGTCTCATAATACTTAAACTGCCCATCATTATCATGGTCCTAATAGGGTTTAAACTTCTGGAATTTGACAATCATTTGTGTTTAGACTTCTTTTCGAAGTAGGCAGTCATTTCTATATGGCCAAAAGCCCTGGAGGTCCTCTCATGACTAATACATAAGTCATAATAACGTAAGTCTATATGCTGATCTCTAATATAGACAAATACCTTTGTCCATATTGTATATAGTGAGAGATTTTTCTAACTTGGTGAAAACACTGGCTTTCATAAAAAAAGTTCCTAAAACTCCTCGAGGAAGGCACAGAAGCCTAAGCTAATCAAATCAATGGGCTAAAAGCAAAAGTACTTAACAAATTAAAAAAAAAAGAAAACTTAGCAAAGAAAAAATGAACCTGTGTCTAACACTGGACAAGGACAACAAAAATTAAGATTTCTAAACTCTTTGGGGACAGAAATAGTAAGGACAGGAATTATACATCTATCTTTGTTAATGAGGGAATGAGATTGGGTGTAAGAGTAAAAAACAAATGAATTCTCATGCGAGTGATATTCTGTGTGGTGATCTAAGCAATTTGGTAGGATTATCCCCCCAACTGACCTAGGGTAATGAGAAATTGTTTTAAAGATTAGATTAGAAGCAGTGTGGAAACACAACAGAGTATCTCTACTAAAAGGACTACTAGGGAGGACTAGAATAGAAATCAGAAGACTTAGGTTTTGCTGTTGCTGGTGACATTTCCTAGCTTGGGAGTCCTTGTGTCCTTGTGAAGTTTATTCAAGGTATAAAATCAGTTTCCAAACGAGGCTGTTCAAAGGAAGTTTGTTTTTTGTATGGATTCTGGAGAGCAGCATGATTATTAGTAAAAGGGAGGATCAGGAATAAGCACTACCAACAATAATGATAACTTTAACATTTACGAACAATACCCCATGTGCCAGAAGCCTCATGAGGGTGTGACATGTTCCTGCCCTCATTTAATCTGCACAACATCACAGCAAAGTAGGCTCCACAGGACAGGACTACTTTATGCAGGATTAGGTCCTAAAATTAGTGCTTAACTATTTACTAAATAACATAAAAACAACTAGAAAACCCCTAGAGGTAAATGTGAGCTGGATGGATAATTCTAAAGAGCCCCTGCTTTCCTAAAGAGTTTGTTTGTTTCTGTCTTAGTATTAAGTCTCAATGACCTTAATGCACATGATTTAAACTAATTACACAGTAAAATCCCAGGAGAAGAATAAAAATACTTGGTGTAACCCCAGGAAAAGGATGAATTATAAAAAGGAGTACACTCAAATAGAGCACGGCATAACCCCTCCTGTATTTTACATTTTAGGAAATTCAAGCCACAGAAGATAAATATATTCTCCAAGGTCAAGAAAGTAGTAAGTGGTAGAGCTGAGATTTACACCAGAGGCCTGCCCCGCAGCACCAATATGCAATTCACAAGGCCAGTGGAGGTAGCTTTGTGTACACATTTCGGAAAGATACAATTTCCTTTGTTAACAAAGAGTCTAGAAACAGACTATTTATAAAACAGAGAATAATTACATATATTTAAGCTGAAACATAAACAGAGAAAAATTTACACAGCAGGGAAGGAACATTGGCAAATTCATCAATACCCCAGAAGGATAATTTTGTAGATTTATATAAAAAAACAACTATGCTTTGTTGTGTAAGTGAAAATAGCAACTAATTCCAATGTACAGAGTTTTAAAACGCTCAAATTTTATGGTATTTGTGAAAAAGATTACGGTTCAATGACAGATTTCAATAAAGCCTGAAAAATTTTGTACAAAAGATACTGAAGTGTGACTCCTCAATTATCTTTTCCTCTAAACAGTCACACACATTCTCTGTCTAAGCAAAGCATTTTCCTGCCTCAAATGGAAATTTTCTGCTTTGCTGAGATGTCCAGAGTAGAGCCAAAGCCTAAATCAGCAACTCTTTGGGTAACTTGACTCAGTGGGATCACACAAACTTCCCCAGAACTAGCATAGGCTTCTTTTCATATCTATCTATCTATCTATCTATCTATCTATCTATCTATCTATCTATCTAATCATCTATCTATCTATCATCTATATAATTTAAGGGTGCCTAGGTGGCTCAGTCCATTAAGCATATGCCTTGGCTCAGAGTCCTGGGATAGAGCCCCACATCCATCTCTCTGCTCAATGGGGAGCCTGCTTTGCTCTTTCCCGCTCCCCCTGCTTGTGCTCTCTCTCTTTTTGTCAAATAAATAAATAAATATCTTTAAAAATGATAATTTAATGGAGGATAGTTGGAAGAATGGCAGGGAGGGACAACAAGCCCCAGCTCTAAGAGGAAACCAAACTTAAATGACTTTACACCATCCTAGAAGGAGCCCTCTACCCTTCCCCATGTGATAAGTAGATAACAAAGACTTGATTGGATGACAAGCATATGGAGGGTTACTCAGAATAAAACAGCCCAGCAACAAGCCTGTAAAAACACCTAGACTTAGAAACTCCAGAGGGAGCCCTCTTGGGTCTTCTCCCTCTTTGGGAGCTTTGCACTCTCACTAAACTAAATTTTGTTTTGCTGCCCACCACTCTTCCATCTGTCTGGTCTACCTCTTTATTCTTTGAAATGGTGTGACCAAGATTGGTGGATACTGAAGGAAAAGAAATACTGTTGCATAATTTATTTTTGCTTTATCCTTTTTCCTGATTAATTACTAATCATCATGGCTGGGGACATTTCTGCTCTTAAGTATTATATATTTAGTAAATCCTACCAGAATCTGGATTTAAATTAACTGCTTCCTTTCTGTTTCAAAGAGCAAACACCTATGCTTCTCACAAAGACCATCCTATCTACTGGTCACATGGACATCATCCCTTTCATGTTTTCAAGGATTTTACTCCTGAAATTACTTTCTCTATGTTCTTTTCAGTTGCTTGTAATAGTGTCATGAACATAATGTTGGGGTTAATGTACAGCATGAAATCAGCCATAATACCTGGCTTACTAAGCTGGAGGCAAGGGAGAGTTTCAGAGAAAGGCTTGGGCCTTTGGAATGCCTAGGCCTTCACCATTCCGCTCTTCAAATGCTGGGGGAATTACCTTACCCCAAAGCTTTCTTAGACCAAACTGCCACCCTGTGATCTAAGACATGTATGCATTGTCCCTTAGGCAATGTTTAGTAGAGCATACAGATTAGCATATCTTATCTTTCCCACAAACAGTTCCTCCCAGTTTCAGTAAGATGTTAGTCACACATCACTTGTGCTTGAGAAAAAGTGATAAGGATTTGTGATTATCCTGAAAGACCAATAAAAGTGGGAGCAAAGGGAAGCAAAAGGTCTTTGCCTCTGACTATTGGCCTGCTTTCCTTCTCCTCTCTTTCACAGCAAGGTTTAGTGTAATTTTTTATCCATTGGTACCGGGGATTGCAGGCCATTCCTGGCAAGTTATGACCTTGACGTGATCAACTTGCAATGGGCATTTATGGACCACCCCCCCCCACACACA
Organism: Spilogale gracilis; assembly: GCA_004023965.1. Lineage (NCBI taxonomy): Eukaryota > Metazoa > Chordata > Mammalia > Carnivora > Mephitidae > Spilogale > Spilogale gracilis. Next base: position 41,603 of record PITA01003172.1, read on the forward strand.
CACACAAAGTAAAGTCTGCACACAGTAAGTTGGCATCGACTCATGGCCAAGTTCAGGGAAGTTTCAGGCTTGGGTATTTTTATGGAATGAAGAGTTCTTTGAAAATTCCAGGTATGAGGCAAAGCCTCTCTCTCGAACAGAGACAATATATTAAGGTTTTAAAGCAATTTTTAAAGGTTAACAGGACTGTAAGAAACTTTTTAGAAGTCCAGGCTGCCATCTTGTTTACTCAGAAAAACAGCTCCGGGAGAAATGGGCAAAGGGCCCCTGGAAAACAAAGGCGAGCCAGGTTGGGGGAGATGCCCAATCAGGTAACCTCCTTAACTTCCCATCCTGGGAGGTATGGAGAAGCAAATTAAGAATGGGCAGCCAGTTTCCAGTATTTAGGACGAGGTGGGAATGCCCAATCAGTTAAATTGGACCAGGTGGGAACACCCAATCAGTTAATCCCCTCAACCTCCAGGACCCTGCCCAATGGAGATCCCCCAGCAAACTACTCTGTGGGGATTAAATGTATTCATCATCACAGGAGAGTGAGAGAATTAACTCAGGCAAGCTACAGGAGTGGGTCAGCTTGGGGGTGTGGTTTTCCCCTATAAAAAGTAGCCTGTGAGAATAGGCGGGGCCACTTTCTCTCTTCTGGGAAGCGACTCTGATTGGCCAGGGCTCTGGCCAGTCAGCAAAATTCTGGTGCTTGGCGTGAAATAAAGCTCTGCTTAACCTTGGCTTTTGTATCAGCCTTGTTCCTTTGACCACAGATCCTAATAAGGACTACTTTAAATGAGAAATAGTTCCTTAAGGTGAGCAGGGACTCTGTAATGGAGAATTAACTTCAGGGTTAGGCTGTTAACTGAACAGAACCCGTGGTTCCCTGACCAAGAGAATTTAGATTTAGCAGTATGGGGAAGAATTGGAAAGAATTTAGAACGTTGCCATAAAGAAGGTAAAAAGATGTCTCTTGCTTCTCTCACTATGTGGGGTCTAGTCAGATCTGTCCTGGTTGCTTTACATTCTGAAGACCCTTCAAACATCTTTAAAGAGAAAGAAGGGGAACCTATAACTCCTTCAGGTCCCCAAATCAGCCCTTTAACTTCTCAGATTAGACCCAACAAAGAGGAAGAGCTCCCTCCCCCTGACTAGGAAATTCCATTACCTTTTCCCCTTTCAGCACCCCCCCGCCCTCCCGCCCAGTTGATTCTTACTGGGGACTAGGACTGGGAAGTGATAGTTAACATGGGACTATTTCTAAGGAAGGAAGTTAGCTGTAATGACTAGTGTGTTGGGATGTTGCTTAGACCATGATTTTTATCTTAACTGTTTTCCGTCAATGTTGTCTCCTAAGTACTTAATCTACAAAACTAGGTAATTTCTCCTTGTAAAACATGTACTGTTTTCCATGGGTAAAAAATGGTGGGTTCTTCCAGGCAAAGTAAAATAGGGTGTAACCTTCATGGTGTCACCTTCAGTGCACGGTATTTTGATCCATACACCTGCACCCATTGTAGTCTAGAGTGCAATGGGGACCAAAGAGGAGGGCAGGCCTCCCTCCTACAAGGGCCTATGTCAGTGGTGGTGGGCACAGTGATTTTGTTCAAGGGACTCTTTGGGTCGCTTGGAAACCAGGAACCTCTGACATCCTGCGTGGGACAGGGGAGTTGGGGATTTCCTAGGTAATAGACCTTTTTTTTTTCCTTAAGTTCCCAAGGACTCTCCTTTGGGGTGCTTTTAATCCACTGGAAATAATTCCAGTGCAAATAATTCCAGTGGATTAAAAAGGAAAGGACTGATCTGTATGGCCTCAGTGGGTTCTATTAGTTAATGATCTCTGTAGCAGAAAAAGGTAAATGGACCTAGGGTTCTTTTTCTCATACCTAGGCCATCATTGCTTTATGAGGACCCCAATCTAAGGGCTTTGCAGAATGGGTTTGCCCAAACATGTTTGGCTAGTAAATTCCCTCTGACAGATTGAATGACAATGCTCTGACTAGACTTCCTCTGAGTAAACCCAGGTTGCTGGAGGAAGCACAGGCCATCCCAACCAAAGGGGATCCTTGACTCCCTCTTTCTCTCACTGTTCTGAATAGATGTGGGAACTTCTCCCTAACTCATTTTCCAGGTTAATGGCTATAATTGGAACGAACTGTGGTTAGTCTTCCTCGGGACAGGGACTTTAACAGATATTCCCAAGCAGCTGTGAAACTCCCTTTGTTTTGGGGAAATTCAAATTCCCCATCTTCTCTGGCCTAACATGGACTGCTTATTCCCACGTGCTGGCAGGAAAACATGGTGTTTGCTCCTCCGTTGGGAGCTAATGAGCTCTAGAAACGGGAACCCTCTCTCTGCTTTCTGGCAGTACTTTGCTGCTTCTGTTTCCCCCTCCCCTTTCTCTTTCTACACCACCTTGAGTGTGGCCTGCATAACTGGCTTCTAGACCATCCTTGGTGCCTCAGGCATCATGGATCCTTCTCCCTTTTCTGTCAAGGGACAAGAACAGCTCCCCCTGGCTCCAATACCTCCCACTTCAGATTTCCCCACCAGGGTCTCAGGCAACAATTGACAATGGGGAGGATCCAGGTGGAACATAATTCAGTATTTATTTATTTTTATTTTTTATTTTTTTAATATTTTATTTATTTGACAGAGAAAAACACAGCCAAGGAGGGAACACAAGCAGAGGGAGTGAGAGAGGGAGAGGCAGGCTTCCTGCCGAGCAGGGAACCCGATGTGGGGCTCAATCCCGGGTCTCCAGGATCATGACCTGAGCCGCCCAGGCGCCCAGAACCAACTGAGCCACCCAGGCGCCCATAATTCAGTATTTAAAATAGGTTAAGCTTGTCAGTTTAAAGAAACATGTCTTTAAAGTTATCAGCATCGACTATGAAACTTCTATTTCACCAAAATTTATTAAATGCCAAATAAGTTCGTGTTGTATCTGCTGCACTTTGTTAACAAAAAGGTAACTTAAAATGATGGGTAATTGTCTGTCTCAGAGTTTTCATGAGTAACTGTTAAGATAGTTTTCAAAATCTTTAGTTACTTAAAACTTTAAAGTTTTGTTAGGATGACAAATGGGATTAAATTCATTGGACATCTAGGTCTTTCTCCAAATAGGATAAGATGCTAAATCGTTGATTACTAGACATAACCTTGTGCTTTTGACAACTTACTGTAGAAAAAATAAGGATACTTAAGTCTGCTGGTAAACATGCTTTATGCTTAACTGATTCACAGGTTTGCTGTCTAAAGTTTTGATGTAACAGTTCACAATTGGTTACTACTTAGTCTTCACTGGAGACTAAAATTTCTAAGAGTGAAAAATTCAGCAACTCTGTATGTAGAAAAGTAGGAGATATGTAAGAAAGGTAAGGAATGGGAATGCATTTTTGTTGAAGGTAAAAAGAAAAGGTAATTTTGTCCTAAATGAGATTGGTTGGTTGGAGAGAGGTGGCTTGGGACAAAATCTGAACACAAAAGAAAGCTGTAGAAAGTTCTTGAAGGAAAATCTTTGGAAAGGAATTTTAGGTGTGGTCAGGACAGACTAGGATTAAAATAAAGGGATTTTATAAGTACATTGATATATTATAAGATTGTAAGTCTGCAGTCTCCAGAAAAAAAAGTTTATATCTTGACTTTATCAGGTCTTTATTGATCCCTAAACCTATTTAGGCAAGTGCTTTAAAACCTTTCTAAGGTTTAAATCTTAGAATCTTAGGCTTGTCTGGTATGTTACCTTCTAGTATAAGGTCATCAACTATCAGTATTCTGGCTATTGAAGTGTTTCTTGTGTCCCAGAAATAACTGAGTTTCCTTGTCAATAGCATAAGGAATTCTCATATCAGATCATTAACAATGTCCATTTCTGGGTTTTTTATCACTTACAATTATCTTATTCTCTTGTAAAATGAGGTTCATCTTCAAGGAAATTCATATAAAGGACTTAGGACAAACATAGGTTTTTGATATTTTAAAAACCTAAAAAACTAAAATGGGTAAAAATTCTGAGAACTAACTAAAGCTGCATTCAAATTAAACAAGAATTGGTAACATGGGACTAAATGAACTAAAAGATGATTACAGCTTTGTGACTCATTTAAAACATTGCTGATATTCTAATAACGATTGCTCTTCCAGATCAAGGAAACTTTCTCTTAAAAGATATTTGGTCTGGTGTACTGAATATGACGATTTATATGAACAACAAGCTTATCACATAGCAGGAGTTCCTTTAGTCCCTAATATACTTCAGGGGAGAGGGCCATATGTAGATGTAGGACAAGGACTTCTTAAGGATCCCCTAGTCTTTGAACAATGCTCTCTTTGTGCAAAAGGAGCTTGGGAACAGATCCCTGATCAGGGCAGGCCTCAAGGCTCTTTGTCTCTATTAAGCAGGTCACCCAAGAACCCTTTATTGAATTCCTCAACAAATTACAGCGAGCTATTCAGAGACAAATCAGTCATAATCAGGCTATTATTGAGAAAGCACATTCTAACCTTAAACACATGATGCAAAAGCAAAAAGAAGGAGTAACGTGTCCTACAGCACAATTAGAGACATTGATCATTCTAAGTCTTTTTAATTTAAATTCTGATTCTGCAGCTCTGGCTGAAAAGAATTTTGTTTGTTTGTTTGTTTGTTTGTTTATTGTTTTATTTACAAACCCTTGTGTTGAGGGTTGACTTTCAACAGATCACAGCAAGGGAGCTGCTCTGCTATGTATGAAACCCCGACCCACAAGCATGTCATCTACAAATGGTTTAGCACCAGGTTTCCCACGAACGTGTATTGAGTCACAGATGAGAGGCAGCCCCCTTTCTGGGCCAAGCCCTGTTTCCCGGGGGCGAGGGGCTTAAGCCCTCCTGTGGGGATGGTGGAGGACTGGCTATCTGAGGCCAACTGTGGCTCCCCGGCACTGTCCTATTGCCCTGTCATTCTGCCTGGGCCAGATTCTGATTTAGAGGCGTTCAGTCATAATCCCAGAGATGCTAGTTTTGCCCCATTGGCTCCTCAGCCAAGCACATACACCAAATGAAAAGCATTTTAAACTGCATTCCCTGCCAAAAACATGAGCCCAAGCACTCTGGAAAGACCCAAACATAGGCATTGGCAGAGACCAGTAGAATCTCTTAGGCAGTGAGATTATGCTTGGGTTTCCACTAAGGACTGACCAGCGTGGATCCCTGTTTGAAATGTTAAACATTACCATAGCCTGGCACAGCCAGAATCCAGTCTTTCAGATGAGTCACTTGAATCTAGAAAAACAGATGCCTGTCATGTGTCTCCCTAGTACCCACAAGTCCAAATTCATGACCTGGGGAGACTTCAAGAAGATGACCCAGAAAGCAAAGGAGATTCTACAACAGACTGGTAAACCCTCTACTCCTGAACTCGTGTTCTCGGCTGTGATATCTGTGCTTAACTCTAGCCTGCCATCGTACATATTCTTGTCTTCTGCTGCTGCCTAGGTACTTCGCATCCTTTTACTGGACCTACAAATCCTAGTCTGGAAGCCTGTTACTTGGGTAGATATCGCTTTTCCTATTTTTCAACCATGCCACTCTCCCTGTTAATCTTACCAGAGGGTTGGGAAGAATCCAAATCCATTAGCGTTCTGAATCAGGCATTATCCGACGTCAGATGACCCCAAGCGCATCTTGAGTATGTCTACTCATTGCCGGGCATTACCGCAGCTGTCTCAAGTACTAACACCACTCGCCATGGCAGCTGCCTCTCTCATTTGGTTCAGACTGCTGCCTTTGTGGATCAGTTGGCTATTAATACCACAAGAGAATTTCAACTTCAACAAACTATTGATCAAAAAATATTGTGATATCTTCAACTAACAGAAGCTGCTATCGAATATCTTGAGGAAAAGCGAGCCTTAGCCTATTGGCAAGGCCTCTGATGGGACTGGGCTCCCAGATCATCTGGAACCAGACCATACATGATTGGCAAGACAAAACAAATGCATGGATCACTCCATGATAATTTAACTTGTGATGTTCAGCAGCTAAAGGATCAGATCCCTCGCCTCACTGATGGCAATGGAGAATCATAAGCTTCATACAGAAAGAAGCTTGGCAATCTCTTTCCAGTAACCTGCAGCGACTTAACCCAGCCACAGGGTTCTCTTCCACAAAATGGGGATTCTTCAGAGTTGCTATTCTGTAATAATTACTGTTTTTCTTCTCATCATAGTCTGCAAAATTGGAATCAATGCCCTACCCACCGCCAGAGATGTGAAGTATATTTACACAGTGCAGCTCTCTCAACAGCTACCTGCTGCCACTTTAAAGAAACAAAGGAGGAGATGTTGAAATCAGCCCTGATACCAGGCTTGCTAAAATGTAGGACAGAGGCCACTGGGGGCGAAGGTAGATTTCAGGGAAGGGTGTGGGCCTTTGGAATGCCTAGGCCTTGCCCATTCTGCTGTTGGAATGCCAAGGGGAATTGCTTTCTGGAAGCTTTCCTAGCCCAAAAGGCCCTACTGTGATCTAAGAGAGGCCTGCATTGTCCCTCAGGCTATGTTTAGTAGAACACACAGATCAGCATATCTTTACTTTCCCTGCAAACAGTTCTAGTTTCAGTAAGACATCATGTCACTATCACATGCTTGAGAAACTGATAAGGATTTGTGATTATCCTGAAAGATCAATAAAAGTGGGAGCAAAGAGGAGCAAAGGGTCTTTGCCTCTGAGTGTTTACTCCCTTGTCTTTTCTTTTCTTTTACAGCAAAGTTTTTGGTGTAATCTTTCATCTGTCCATACAGGGACTGCTGGCCATTCCCAGTACATATAAACAAGTTCTATCAACTTTTTAAAAAACCCTTCCTTGAGACCAAATATCCCTATTCTCCATTTCTCAGCCCTCAATATACAGCAGCACTTGGAAAACTCATCAGTATTTACTGTGTTTTTCATGTATTTTTCATATATATAATTGTATATAATTTCAGTATATATATATACATATATATATATACATGGGATTATATATATATATATATATATATATATATATATATATATATATATATATTTATTTTCCTGAAGGTCTACATCTTCTCCCTGGTTCCCTTTTCAGTTTCTCTGATGCAATTATATATATAATATATATATATATCCAAATATATATAATTGGGAGTGTGTGTGTGTATAGCAATTTTAAACTAATGAAAAAATTTACAAAAACAGTACAAAGAACTCCCAAATCTTTCTTTGCTAGCTTCCCTAATTGTTTGTATTTCACCACATTTGTTCTATCTCTCTCTCCCTCTGAGTATGTGCCATATAGATTTCATTATCTTCTTTCTTTCTTTTTTTTTTTTTTTCCTGGCCCGCTTATGGGCAGCTTGCTGTGGGGCTTCTGCCTTAAATACTGCAGTATGTGTTTTCCAAAATCAGGACATTCTCCAGCCAAACTGCCAAACACAACCATCCAAAACAGGAAATCTACACTGATTGATCACTATGGCCAAATCTGAAATCCATTTATTTTTTCAACTATCTCAGTCAAGTCTCTTTCCCCTTTGCTCGAAGATGACATCCAGGGTCATGCTTTTCATTTAGTTCTGATGTCACTTTAAATCTGATGTCCTTTAATCTTCCCCTGCCTTTTATGTCTTTGGTGTTTAAAGAGTAAGGATATTTCATTCTGTAGAATGTCACTCAGCCTGAGTTTCCTGGGGTACAGAGTAGGGTTATATATTCTTCCCCAGGTGCAGACAAGGAATACCAGAGAAATGAAGTTACATTGTTCTCAGGGCATCAGGATGATCCTTCCCACAAAGGGTGATGTAAGCCTTCATAAGTTGATGTCTGCCAAGTTTTCCTACCTTCAAGTCACTTTTCTCTTTATAAATGATAAGTATTTTGTGGAAAGATACACCTAAACCTACATCCCACTATACGGGCTTTGTAGTGCGTCAGCTTGGCTAGGCTGAACTACACTTTGCAGAATGTTTGCGATTATGCTGGGCCAGTTTCCTATGGGTCACTTGGAGAGCAGAAGTGAAGTAATAGCCATTCTGTGCCTTCACACCTTGTCACTTACCTATCGGCTTTCCTTACTGCTATGAGGTGGCTAGGTCTACATCTTCTCCCTGGTTCCCTTTTCAGTTTCTCTGATGCTTGAGCAGGGCTGAAGAGTTCTGACTGCTGCAGGACATGCACACCATCAGCTAAGTCAGGCTTCAGTCCATCTTCATGGTCTGCAGCTTGTGCTCATGTTCCAGCTCATTCTTGCTTCCCTCACACCCCAACTTCATTACATCCATTTTTCCCCTACTGGACATAAAACTCTAGCATTACACTGAGCAGCCTGCATGAACTGTTTAACTTGTTTCCACAGTTTAGAAGGCCAAATTTTTCTGCAAGTATGAGATAGATACAGTACACATATGTATTATAATTACTATACTTATAACTTACATGTAATATAAATAATATAATATATAAATATTACAATATGATAATTATAAAGTATATCTTTAAGATAATATGTAAAACATATATCATTGTCCATAAGTCATACATATTTTATATATATACATATAATTTCCTGATGGCTCTGCTTCTCTGCTTCAACCATGACTGATCTGCTATTCCCCATTAAGCCTCCCTGAGCAGCCTTAGCACCCTTTCATACCTTCCACTTGAGTATTATGTTTACCAAATGCTGAGTTTTCTATACCCAGAATTCCTTCCAGATTTATTAGCATTCTGCTCTAAGGAAGAATTTTCCCTTCACCCTATTTCTTTTCAATTATTTGTATGTTATGGACCTATGAATTGCTATTTCTTTTAATGGGTTGCAAATCATTACTTTATAATTTTGATGTTTAAGTGGTCTTAGAGTTGGCCAGTGAGAGTCCCCTTTAGGCTGGCCCTATGTCCCTTTTAACATATCCCCCTCATTCTTTGAGTACTTCCTTCTTCTCTGTCATAAAAAGATATTTGTGTTCCTTTTGTTCTTTCTCTGACTTAGCCCCAGAATCAGCTATTTTTCTCTTTGGAGAGGATGGCAGTCACCAAGCCAAAAATCTTGAACTTCTTCTTGTTTTATACCTTTCTTTTGACCTGTCTGTATGTCCATTATAAATCATATATTGCCTATTACTATATAAGAGCTTACCACCAACTTAACAGTTTTAAGCAACACAATTTACTTTCTTTCATTTTACATGGATCAGGGGTCCAAACACTGGTTAGCCACTCAAGATCTTACCGGCAATGATCCAAGTGTCAGCTGCACTGTAATCTCATCCAAGGCATGGGGTTCTTGTTCAGGCTCAACAGGTTGTTGGTAGAATTCACAGACTTGAGGTTTAGGGCTAAGGTCCTCCATTAGATGGGGGTCATTCTCAGTGGAGGCCACCCTCAGGTCCCAGTCAATGGCCCTCTTATGACATAGCAGCTTTCTTCTTCAAAGCCAGCAGAAAAATTTCATTCCAGTTTGCTGTAAGGAAATCTCAATCAACATGATATAATTATTGGAGTTGACTATCTCATCATATTCACAGGTCCTGTTCACATTCAAGGCAGGGAGATTATACAGGGTACATATACCAGGGGTAGAAGCTTAGGGGCCATTTTAGAATTCTGTCTCTTACAAAGCATCGGCAACTTCTAAGAATTCTAATACATATCCAAATCTGGCCCCTTCTCTCTGTCCATAGCCACCATCCTAGCCCATGCTACTATCATCTTTCCTTTATTATGATAGTCTCTTGTCTTTTTTTTTTCCCACTTTTTAATCCTGTACCATCCTCCAAGACTATCCAGAGTAACCTTTAAAAAGGTTGGAACAGTTGGAAAATGATGTTTGATGCTATTAATTTCACTTCAGTCTTCAACAGTGTCCTATTGCATTCAAAGCAAAATCCACACTAATTCCAACAGCCAATAAGCCTAGGCATTGTCTGCCCCTGCCTACCTATTGCATCATCTTTCTTTTGTTCCCTGGACATTATGTGAGACCCCACTCCCATTTCTCATTTAAGCCAGAGTGGTTCCCTCCCTGCCTTCGCACTTAACTCTGAACAAATTTCTTTGGCTGCTGGAATCTCATTTCGCATAATACCTCTTTAAGAAGTCTTTCTGATGCTGTAAAACAACATTTAAGTTAAGTCACTCAGAGTTACATCTGCCTATTCGTTTTCTTCATAGTGTTTATCACCATCCGAAAGTGTATTGTTTATCTCTTTACTTGTATATTGTCTGCCTGCCCCAAAGTAGAATGGTAGCTCGATGAAGCCAGGGACCATTGTCTATGCCAATCACTGGTGTATCCCCAGTACCAGTAGAGTACTATACCTTGTACTAAGTAGGTGCTTGATACATATTATGAAATACATGAGATAGTCAGAAGTTTGTGAAGATGTTACCTAAAAGAACTTGGGCTCTGATATCATTTTGTAATGTAAAAAACTATACATACATATACACATATTCTCTAAATTGTCTGAGAATAGGGTATCTAAGAATTAGTATTCAATCATTCCATTTTTTTTTTTAATATTAAAAGCCCTCTTTTGGACCCTGGAAGGAAAGTATCACTAGAGAAACAACTTTTTCACTACTTCCATCATTAGTGGCCCGATATTTTTGCAGTAAACATCTGGCGATATTTTCCTACGGTGAACTCATATTCTGCTCCAGAAATTTGACTTATCACTATTAGCAATAATAATAAAAATCCTTATTTCGGAGATTGAACAAGTGGAAGACTCCTTACCAACTTTGAATCAATGCTTCTGCCAACCACAAACATCCAGATCCTTCCGAAGTAATTCCCATCTTACTGGGAACATCACAGTGCACAAGTGCAGGACTCTTGCTTATTGGATCCAGAATGAGGTCACAGACTCCAGGCTCTTGCCCCAAGCAAGGGGAAGGGACATGGTTAAACTTGGATATACTCTAAGACAGTTCTACCTGAAGCAGCTTCTCGTCCTCCAGATAATCCCAGTATCCTCCATGTCTTTTGAGGGTACAGTCCTTAAGAACCTAAGTAAAAAGAGTGTGCACTGATGACATTTTCTGTGGTCAGTTTGCCAAGTTAAACTACTATATACAGCTTAAGACATTTAAGAGCCTCTGGCTAAAGGGCTAAAAATGTAACAGTAATGCTTAGGAACTGTTTATATGCTTGATTTGTTTTACAGTGTTTTTGGTCTTTAGTTTTGATTGGATTGTTTTACTGAAACATGAAGGGCATTTAGAAGGCAAGAAAGTGAATAGGATACATTTGCAACAATATGCCCTAAAGCAACATCTTAATGTCAGAAGTAAATTATAACAACTTACATTACTGATGACATACATTATAATTCAAAGCCAGGGGAAGTACATCAAGGTTGTTTTCACTATGATATACAAAGGATTTTCTTTGTATCTTTTGCGACTAGATGAAGACCTTTATTGATGAAAATGGTATCAACAAAAGGTAATAGAAGAAAATATATATATCTTGGAATGCATGAAAACATTTTTCCCCCTAAAGCGTCCCAAAGCTTTTGCATCTATTCCCTAAAAATATTCTTTATTTTCAGAGATGGCATGGAATGAGTTCTTCCATTGTTATATATGTGTCTCCCAAGATGTCAAGAACAAGTATATCTGACTTGATCCATTTTTTATGTAAGTAACCAATTGTTAATAGCACAAATAATGATGACACTTATAAAATAAAGCTCGTGACTAACAAAACTACTGGGGCCAAGGCTGCATCGAATGCCTGAGCGCTTCACAGGGCACCTGTTAAAGTTTCAGTGTGCCACAGACCTAGGTCTAATTCAGCTGCAACTGCATATACACATGTGCTTGTATACACATACATACAAGAATAAAGCACAGGCAGTAATTGAGATTTGACCATTACTGAAAGTATCTTAATCTCTATGGAATACTGCACTGGAACTTCATACCTACCCTAGGTGTGATTTTTTAGACTCATACTCAAAGAATAATTACCTACTGTTTTCATTGGACAGTGCTCTTGTGATGTCTCCAAGTTTCTCCTTCATACATGTGGCCTCATCTCACTTTGACATTTTATGGTAATAATGAAGTAACGTTTCATAAAGCACTTTGTTAATACTTGGAGAGCTAACTCAGGCCTTGATTCAGATTTTAAAAGATTTTGAATGTGAATACAAACATTCTTTCTTCAAATAAGAAACAACAAAAAAAGATAACCAGGAAAAACATGCAAGAATTTGTTGTCATTTCTCTCTCTCTCTTTTTTTTAAGGGACTAAAGACTGTGTAGTCAAATATATCTAAACAACGCAGGCTGAATGCAATAACCTGAAAGCCTAAGTAAAACCTGCTCCTGTCTTTTAATTTGGCTTACTATTCCAGTCATTCTGTGGGTTTGCCAGCTCCCTCTGCTGTTATTCCCAGGACTAGCTAAGAATCCTTCTTGAATGTCAGAACTAAAAGGAATTTGAAGATCTAGAATATCAGAGGCAGCCATGGCAGTGCACCCTCAGTGTACCTCCATTCAAGAGAAAGCCAACTAATGATATTCATATTCTCAGGACATATTATGACTATATATAATAATGACTCCGAATTAATGTCTGTATATTGGAGTATGTTGGCATCACTGGTTCTGTGGAAAACCTAGGAGAGGGAATAAACTCTTTTGCTTGCATTCTTGCTGATCTACAGACAGCAAAAAGTTCCTCACTTAGAGGAGCTATTGTACTAACCTACAATGATGTTTGGATTATGTGCTTTAGAGTACAAACTCTCCTGCAACAGCCTTCCTTGGGAATGAAGTAACAGCTGCATGGCTACTGGAAAGAAAATGTTTTGGCTGGGCCCAGTAGCCCACCCCAATGAAATAGTAGAGTGCTCTCGGTGTGTTGAAATGGTACCTGTCAGTAATAGCATTACTTGACTTGACGGAAAAGGCCAAGTTAGAGTCAGGAGGCTGGAATTCCAGCAGTGAATTTACTAAGATCACTTAATATTTGCATATCCTACCTTCATGTACACATTCATTGATAAGACAGAAGGGGCTCAATAAATCGTTCTCCCAATGAGGAACCTGAAGCCCAAACTTACTGACTTAAGGTAATATAGTTCATGAAAACTAATTTCTTATTATGTGTACAGCCTTGTGTATTCTTTAGAAAATGCATTGTCTCTAAACTGGATGCATTTACAACATAGGGCAATGTTAAACAAGGCACAATGATATGCTTTAAAAGGGATTATGAAACCATCTGGAGCAAAGTGTCCAAATGGTATATTAGTCAATGCTTGGATATGGGAGCTCAGGTTGTTGAAGTGTTGTTCGTCACATCTGAGCTGCCATTGGCCCTTACATGCACCTGTTTAGGTGTCAGTCCATGGCTAAGCAGCCTGGCATGATGACTGTGGAACCAGGCCTTCTTACCAATTATGCTGCACATTATTGCTGGATTTTCCCTTAGAATCTGTGCAATAAGCAAGTGCAGTCGTCATGACTGTAAAACATAATTTGCGTGGAATTGAATTTTTTTTAAGATTTTATTTGAGAGAGAGAGAGGACACAAGTAGTGGGGAAGGAGCAGAGGGACAAGCACACCCTCTGCTGATCACAGAGCCTGATGTAGGGCTGGATCCCAGGACCCTGAGATCATGACTTGAGACAAAGGCAGATGGTTACCAACTGAACCACCCAGGCACCCCAAAATTATTAATTTTACATTTCTAGATGGATATTTGTAACTATTTATTTTAAGACATATATGCTCAGGCCATTAAGATAAAGATGATAATGAAAAATCCCAAATTAGGATTGTTAAGTATTTAACATTTCTCAGAGGTGTAATTGTCTGTAGATAAAGAATAAGGATGGTCTCTTGATGAATATTTACAACATGATTCTTGAAAGCTACATGGAAATACTGATTGTATCTTATATAAGGCTAAATACCTATTACGTTTGTGTAACATAATGCCTCTTATTTGACCAGTCTTTCTCTGCTCTTTAAAAGTTGGCCTCGGGATGCCTGGGTGGCTCAGTTGGTTAAGCGACTGCCTTCGGCTCAGGTCATGATCCCGGAGACTGGGGATCGAGTCCCACATAGGGCTTCCTGCTCGGTGGGAAGCCTGCTTCTCCCTCTCACTCACCTTGCTTGTGTTCCCTCTCTGGCTGTGTTTCTCTCTGTCAAATAAATAAAATCTTTAAAAAAATAAAATAAAATAAAATAAAATAAAATAAAATAAAAGTTGGCCTCACCATCATTAAAACCGGCCACGCCCAAACAAGAAGGGTGAAGATGAAATTTTAAAATCACTTCATTGAAAACTAGGTCTCTATAGCAGTTGACAAAATCTAATAAGATTGGGGTTTATTCATAATACTACTATAAAGAAAATATTTGACAGTAAATAAAATGTGCTTTCCCACAGTAACTAATACAGCAGGATCTTATTCCAGCTACTTAGGTTAGAAAGTTTTTAGATGATCCTATAAGGAATTCTTTTTTCAGTTTCACCCAAGAAACAAAAATAATGCATTTTCTTTGCACCGCACTTTATAAAGTATGACAGTTTTACAAGTTACCTTGTTTGATCTCTGGGGAGGCATGACAGGCATATCGATGCCCAGGCCTCAGCGACAGAAGCCCATCAAGTCAAGAGGTTTGTTCTAGGTTGCATACTTACCAAGCAAGTGGCAGGGATTCCTCTTTAACCAAGCACTTCTGACCACACATTCTACGCTCATCATCTCCCAGTATGATCAATGTCTCTCCACACCATGTTCCTGCCATGGTGCCTGAGATTTTCTTTGCTTAAAAGATTTTTGGGAGAAATTGGGTTCTTAAATATTACATGGTTTTGAATGTATTAATAGGCCACTTGTGCTCTCTGTAACCTCACTGACTTGAGTTATAAAATGCCTGATGCCATACTGGCTATAGTACCACTAGTCCTATCCTTCCAAACCAGTGAAATCAAAGGATTTTTCCATGTTTTTCAAACACATAAGATGCAGAAGACAGGCAAGGATTCAGCATTATTGGAGCTTGTTGTCTACATGAAAATCCAATTAGAAAATGACAGTAACTTGAAATTAATGAGGAATAAGATCTCTTCAGTTGCCCTGGGTTTTGCTTATAAATGTTAAAAACACAGTACATGGCTGTTTATTTTCTGTTTAGCTAGTAAGGACTTGGACCTTCTGCTTTCTTTCACTGCTAATACAGACGGACATACTATAATTCATGCTCATGGTCAGTCACCTGGAAAGGTTATGATATTTTCATTCGTATTGATATTTTCAAGTCCTCCATTTCCTTTGCCAGAACATGTACTCCCTATTTACCACCCCACTGAAAAGAGAATAAGCCAATGAAGGGTGAGGTGTATAAGGTTTTGTGTTTTCTTCTCCTGTCTTTTATCATTGATTTTTATATCAGTCATAATAAAACATCTTCTAGAAATTGTCTCTCTCTGTGCAACAAATTTCTGTTGAGAATGAATAAGAATTATGTTTAATAATGAATCTTCTAAGCCTTCATTTCCACCTATGTGTGTCTGTGTCTGTGGTGGGGGGTGACAAGGAAAGTAAAATATTTTAAGGAGGTGCTGATAAAAGTGAAGATGACTCACTTGACCAGATTTTAGTCCACACATATAGATTCTTCCAACTTTCTGACAGATATTTTCATGGACATTTTTCTAATTCTATTTTGTCCTAGGTTTTTGTTTTTTCAGGCAGTAGGTGGTTTGAATATTTGTGTCCCCAAAAGTCATAGATTGAAATCTAACCCTTGAGGTAAAGGTGTTAGGGTGGAGGGGGTCCTTTAGGAGATGATTAGGTAATGAGGGTGGAGCCCTCATGAATGGAATGAGTGCCCTTAGAAGTGGGACCTCAGAAAGCTCTCTGGGGTGCTGGGTGGCTTAGTTGGTTAAGCATCTGCCTTCAGCTCAGTTCATGATCCTGGAGTCCTGGGATCGAGTCCCACATCTGGCTCCCTTTGACCTCTCCCCTCTCATGCTCTCTCTCTCTCAAATAAATTAATAAAAGAAAGAAAGCTCTCTTGACTCCTTCCAGCATTCATGGACAGCAAAGAAGAAAAAGGCCCTTCCAAGAACTAGAAAGTGGCCTTTCACCAGACTCCATGCCTGTGCCAGTGACTTGATCTTAGATATCACAGACTCTAAAACTGTGAGAAATAAATTTTTGTTTATAAGCCATCCAGTTTATGGTATTTTGTTATATGTCAAACAGACTAGGAGTATAGGTCCCTTCAATTTTAAGCAAAGTACCAAAGTGTCTTGAAAAAAGTTTTGGGTGGGGCACCTAGGTGGCTTAGTCATTAAGCATCTGCTTTTTGGCACAGGTCATGATCCCAGGTTCCTGGGATGGAGCCCCACATTGGGCTCCCTGCTCGGTGGGAAGCCTTCTTCTCCCTCTACCCCTCCCCCTGCTTGTGTTCCCTCTCTCACTGTCTCTCTCTCTCTGTGTCAAATAAATAAATAAAATCTTAAAAAATGTTTTGGGTAATGAAATACTGAGTTGTACAGTTTTGTACTAATGGAGAGAAGAAAAAAACTTGTGAACTCATTAAGAAGAATTTGTAAGACAGGGTTTTCTGATGACTTTGAAAGGAGCACAGTCTGTTCCTATAAAGCAATAAAGTCATCAAGTCCAGGTGGCTCATCTTTGTTATTTAAAATAGCCACTAAGAGTCTTTCCACATGATGAAGTCTAATCTGATAGAGTCACTTAACAAGGCATTTATATTCTTAATAGGTTGCTAACAAATTCTATTATCAAAATTGGATGCAGAGGTGATGCTATGGGGGTCAAGATGATGACCAAGGTTTAGAAGTTCTTTAAAAGTTACTATAAAGTGTGCTATTCTGAATATTCACCACAAGACTCCATGGCACACATGTTATAAAGCCAAAGTGTAATTAATCATAAATTATCACTATACCAGTTTGATTGTTTATAAAGAACATTCTTATACCTGTCTCAGTTGATAGTCAAAGCAATCCAAGAAGACGTTGCATGAAGCTGAATTGGCAGTGTGACAGGAATATCACCTGCAGTAGCCTGAACTATGCCTTCCTTCCCTCCCTCACACACTATGTTCTAACTACTGGGTTAGACCATAGAGTTAAGCATTGGTGGTAGTACATTTGTTCGTATATTTACTCTTTTTTTTTTTTTTAAGATTTTATTTATTTGACAGCGAGAAACACAGTTAGAGAGGGATCACAAGCAGAGGGCGTGAGAGAGGGAGAAGTGGGCTGAGCCCAAAGTGGGACTCGATCCTGGATCTCTGGGATCATGACTTGAGCCGAAGGCAGTCGCTTAACCAACTGAGCCACCCAGGTGCCCTACTCTTTTTTATTTAATAAATACTCAGTATTTATTAAATGAATGCAACTGCACTCAAAAAGATCACCATAATCAAGAAAACTCCCCCCCCCCCCAAATCTGTACCTTTAACTCAGGCCATCTGATTATGCGGACATGCTGAAGACATGGTAGTCAATTCACCATATATATTGATGGGAAATTTGAACTATAGGAGGGTTCCACACCTGCAGTAACTGGCCAACAGGAAAACTCAGAAAAAATTCTTCCCAATTTGGGAGAACTGGTTTGAGGATACTTAAAGGTAAATCAGATTTATTCACCTAATTCTCCTAAACTTCTTGTCAATTATATAGCATTCTTATCTTTGCAGTTCAGTGGCAAGCTAGGAAGGAATATAATTCGTCTCAGGAGGCAAATGAAGGATTTTCTTTCTAGATTTCCATTTTCAGGTGAGTAAAAGTGAGCACTTGTCATCCATTGCCTAAATATTTGTTCAGCAACAAACACTGAACACAAAAGTCAACCTCTCATGCACACATTCTTGTCTACTTTGGGGAAAGCATGAGTTTGTGTAAGCATTTATGTAGAGTATGTTTATCTTTCAAAATGGACCTAAGATTTCACTAAATTTTGTGAAAATGATATATATACATAATTTTAAAAATAAAATTATACTATTAGACTTTACATTAAGAACCAGCTTTTCCAATCCTGCTTCTCACAGGCTATTTTCCATTCTTTAAGTATATTTTCTGCTATTTCTAAAATATATTTTTAAATTAATATTTATTTCATCAATATTTCAATTTAAACTTTTTTGCACTTTTAAGATGTAATTGATACATGATCAACAACACTTTTAAAGTTTATAATTTGATGACTTTTGACATACATACATACATATATACACACACACATACACGCATCTGTGCACTCAAAAAGATCACCATAACCAAGATAACAAACATTCTCATCACTCCCAAAGGTCTCTTCATGCCCCTTCGAAATCATCCTTCCCTCTATATCTCCAGTTGCCTCATCCCAGGGAAACATTTGGTTTCTGTCACTATGGATTTGTTTAATTTCTAGGGTTTTATATGAATTGGATCATATAGTATGTACTTTGATAATCTGGCTTTTTCCATTCAGCAGAATTATTTTTATATTTACTTATTAAATATGGGGGCGCCTGGGTGGCTCAGTTGGTTAAGCAACTGCCTTCGGCTCAGGTCATAATCCTGGAGACCCGGGATCGAGTCCCACATCGGGCTCCCTGCTCAGCGGGAAGCCTGCTTCTCCCTCTCTCAGTCCCTCTGCTTGTGTTCCCTCTTTAGCTGTGTTTCTCTCTGTCAAATAAATAAAAAAATCTTAAAATATATATATATATATATATAAAATATGTACCAACACTTCCTTCCTGTTCATGGCTAAGTAGTATTCCCTTGATAGGGTAACCACTATTTCCTTATCTATCCAACTATTGATGGATATCTGGCTATTAAAAAATTAAGCTACTATGGGGACACCTAGGTGGCTCAGTTGGTTAAGAATCTGAGTTTTGATTTCAGCTCAGGTCATGATCTCCAACCCTGTACCGGGCTCCTTAGTTAGTGTGGAGTATGCTTTTCTCCCTCTGCTCCTCCCCTGCTCTCTCTGTTTCTCTCAAACAAACAAACAAACAAACAAATAAACAAATAAATCTTAATAAAATAAAGCTTTTATGAATACTCACTAGACATTATCTTTTGACCTCTTTCTTGGTAACTAAGATTTAGCTATCTTACAATTTGCCCATTCACTGTTTTCTTTCCCCAACAAAATTCAATTTTATGTTAATTTTGGAGTTACATCAATATTCACTATTTACATGATTATTTTTTAAGATTTTATTTATTTGTTAGAGAAAGAGAGAGCACAAGCAGGCATAGCAGCAGACAGAGGAAGAAGCAGGCTCCCTGAGGAGTAGAGAACCTGATGTGGGACTCAATCCCAGAACCCTGAGATCATGATCTGAGCCAAAGGTAGATGCTTAATGAACGGAGTCACCAGGCATCCCTATTTACATTATATTTTAATGCAAACATTGGTCATTACTGAACCTAATAATGGGTGTATCACATTTTATTTTCACATATTACTTTTTGTTGCCTCACTTTTTCGTTTGTTTATTCTCATATAGACCTACAAATAATTATCTCTCACCTGATTTCCCATGTTGTCCTCTTTCCCATTTTAGTGAAACTCATCCTCCAGTATATTTCTGAGATAAGTGCATAGGGAGGAGGTTAAATATTTTTATTCTTTGCAAGTATGAAAATTATTTCTTTTACCCAGTTCACCCGGGAAAGAATTACTGCTTGATTTTTTTTATACTGCATTATAAAAGCATTGTCCATTGTTTTCTAACTGCCTGTGTTGTCAACTAAGATAATGAATATTCCATATAATTGGTTGACCATATATAATTGTGACCATATTTTCCACCTAGAATATTTTTAGTATCTTTTCCTTTTTCCTCATATCCACAAATTTTGCAGTGATATATGTTGTTATATTAATTTCCCTGGGCATCCTTTTAATCAACAGAATTATATCCTTTGTTTCTATAAAACTGTCTGGCATTATTTCTTTGATATCCTCCCCTGCCACACCATCCCCCGCCCCCCCAAAAAAAAAAAAAAAAAACACAACAACAACTATGCTCTTTTGCTTCTTTCTCTCTTTCAATTTTCTATTTCTATTTCTATTGGGTCAACACTGGCTCTCTAATTTTCTTACATTTTATGTCTTACAGTTTTCAGGGTTTTTTTCACCCTTAATTTAAGAAGAATCTCCAACTTTATCTTTCAACCATTCTACCTTTTAAAAAATTTCCAGTGTAATTTTTTAATTTCCAAAGACTTTTTTTTACTTCTCCTACATTTATGGGATCTTATTATTTTATAGATGCATATCTTCATTGATATCCTAGAGTATATGAAACATGTATCAAAATCTGTATTTAAAATCTTATTGAGCCATATGAAATTGCTGCTGTTTTATAAAAAGCAGTTTCATATGGTTCCATCTAATGCATCTATCTATAAATAATATTTTTGTGTACACACACACTTCTGTTCTCTCCAATTTTCTCTGAGTTTATTTTTAGTATTTATTGACTTTGAGCCCTATGTTTTTCTTTTTTGAGAGAGAGAGCCAGCAAGCATGTGAGTAGGGTAGAGAAGGGAGATGGAGAGAGAGGGACAGAGAATCTTAAGCAGGCTTCACACCCACCTGAAGCCCAACATGGGGCTAGAATATGACCTGAGCCAAAATCAAGATTTGGACTCTGAACCAACTGAACCACTCAGGTGCCGCCAGAGTATTTTTGCTTTTCTTTGCTCACTGCTACATCCCCAGTCAAGCTGACACATAAAATTAACACCACAGGGGTGCCTGGCTGGCCATCTTGGTAGAGTACTCAACTCTTGATCTCAGAGTCATGATTTCAAGCCCTAATTTGGGCCTAGAGCTTACTTGATAATAAATAAACAAACAAAAAACACCACAGGATGTTAAGCACATCTTTGAGGTGAGGGGTCACTGAGTTATCAGCTTGTCCTGAGCTATCTGCAGGTCCAACTGCCCTCTGGAGATCAAACTTTCACTCTGAATCGGGCCATGACTAAACATGTTATAGGTCTTTGTGGAACTCAAAACTGTGAGCATGGCAAAAATTTATTTATAGGGGATGTATTAGTCAGAGTTCTGGGAGAAGGAGAGAGGATATTTATTATAGGAATTGGCTCATGTGATTAAGGAGGCCAAGAAATCCTAAATGTGCCATCTTCTAGCTAGAAAACCAGGAAAGTTGGTGGTGTAATATAATGAGTCCAAAGGCCCAAGAAGCAGGGGTGTTTCATGTCCGTGGGCAAGAGAATATGGATGTCCCAGCTTAAGCAAAAATAATGATGTGGTGTCCTTCTACCTTTTTGTTCTTTTCAGGCCCTCAATGGATTGGATGATGATCACCTGAATAGGTGAGTGGGACATTCTTTGTTCATACTCAAATGCTGATCTCTTCTGACGACACTCTTGCAAACACATCCAGAAATAATGTTGTACTAAATATCTGCACGTCATTTAGCCCAGTCAACTTGACATAAAATTAACACCACAGAAGTGCCTGGCAAGCCTTGTCAGTAGAGCTTGTAACTCTTGGTCTCGGGGTCATGATTTCAAGCCCCACTTTGGGCTTAGAGCTTACTTAATCATAAATAATTAAATAAATAAACAACAAATAAATATCACAGGTTGCTAAGCAGATATTCAAGGAATAGAGGGGTCTATTACCTTTTATAATGGTACAAAGCCTGTGGCTTTAGAACCTTCCAATCTGTGGACTTCTTGCCCATGAACCCATTTTACCACAGTATAAATGCACCTTTGTGAGGGACATACAAAGTTACCGACAGTCACGAAATGCCCTTCTATCTCTGTTTTGAGATGACACTGGAAAAGCTTGCTTAGTGATTTATTAGTACCAATGGGAAAGCAATCTTGAACTCAGTCTGAGTTCTCATTCTCACTAATCTTTAAAGTCAGGCTGGTCCTTTTTGGCATGACTTAATCACCCCATTTTTAGCTCTGTACTCTAGTCATCAATTTTAAGTACCCAAGACGAATTTCTTAGAACTTCTGTGATTATCGGAGGGCCTGTGATTGACTTCTTGTTGGTACCCATCTCTGTAGGCATTTAAGATTGAGGTTCTTCCTTTTCACTTGTTACTTTTTTTTAAGGTTTTATTTATTTCTTTGACAGAGAAAGAGATCACAAATAGGAAAAAAGGCAGGAAGAGAAAGAGGGGGAAGCAGGCTCCTCGCTGAGTAGAGAGCCCAATGTGGGACTCGATCCCAGGATCCTGAGATCTTGACCTGAGCCAAAGGCAGAGGCCTAACCCTCTGACCCACCCAGGCGCCCCTCATTTCTGTTATTCTAACCTGTGGCATTTATGCTTAATTAACTGGTTTCACAATCCTAGTCACTTTGTTCTTATAGATATAACATTTTGTTTGTTTCTTTACCTTTATTTTGGTAGGATTTGAAGTGGAAACAGATGTAAATGTATCTGTTCTCTACCATGCTTATCCAGTTACCTTATATCATAATTTGAAAAATATTTTCCTGGGGGGCCTGGATGGCTCAATCATTAAGCATCTGCCTTTGGTTCAGGTCATGATCCCAGAGTCCTGGGATCGAGGCCTGCATCAGGCTTCCTGCTCAGCGGGAAGCCTGCTTCTCCCTTTCTCACTCCCCCTGCTTGTGTTCCCTCTCTAGCTGTGTTTCGCTCTGTCAAATAAATAAATAAAATCTTTAAAAATAGATAAATAAATAAATAAATAAATAAATAAATAAATATTTTCTTATTGAAGCATTAATCATATGTAATAAAATGCACCTTTTTTTATAAGTGTAAAATTTTATTATATTTTTAGACCTCAGATGTTTGAAATGCCCTACTCAGTAGGAACATGCAGAACCATGATAATTACATATGTCTTTTTCTACCTTCAACTCACATAGATAATTACATGAATTCTTTCTGGTAAGAGTTGAGGAATTATAATCCTTTAACAGTTAGAAGAAAATAGCTGTAGATGTTTGACATAGATCTGAATGAAAATAAGTGGGAGACCAATATAGTTGGCAATATATTTAATTATAATGAGACCAATGGTAGAGCTGTTGTTGATGGCTAAGCAATCATGCTGAAAACAGAAGAATATCTTATGCTGTACAGTCAGTAATGTTTAATTGGTTCCTATTCATTTCTTTCAAAAAATAAAAAAAGCAGAAAAGAAATATACTAGTTTTGAAGCAAGACAAAAGGAAATGAGCAAAACTGGGATTTACCAAATGCTTCCTGCCTAAAGTGGTACAAAAGGTATATGTAAACATCTTAGAGGCCAAATATTTGTAGCAGATGCTCTTTTAATGGCTGCTGATAAAGCCTGACAGGCACTTTAAGAGCATCCAATACATTTCTCCAAGGAACCCACTGTTCTCTTTGGAAATAGTGGACGGGGCCGCAGAATATATCTTCCAAAATTTCTGAACACGTAGGTCTTTCTTTTTTAATTTTAAGGGATACATAAATACAAATAATTTTTCCAATTTTCAGTGATAAAGTGTTTAGTATGGGTATTCTAGTTGGAACCACAAGCTTAGTCATCTATAGACACGAAGCAGGGATATAAATGCAGATATAAGGACATAAGGAATTGTGAATCATGGAATAGCATAGCCTCATAAAGATACTCAAACATAAAATATGTTTAAAATATATGAAAATAAATTTTAAAATGAGTAGATAAGTTAAAAATAAAACAAACCTAAGTCTTGAGGTGCTTATAGTCTGCAGGTAACCAGTTTAACCTCTAGCTTAGGAAAAGATGAGTGAATTCTAAGAAGCTGACATCCTCAAAAAACAGCAGATTATATCCTGCACGTAATTCTCAATTCAAAATTTACTTACATTTCCTATTTAATATTTTTCCTCACTTTTTTTTCTGCTTTATCTTCTTCCTACCTCTCCACTTTTTTTTCTGCTTTATCTCCTTCCTTCCTCTCCTCTTCCTTCTTGCTCCTTATGCCTTTGTCCCTTCTTTCCTTTCTCCCTTCCTTACTCCACCAAGATGTGAATGGAGTGAAGTGTTTTATATATAACTACTCTTTTTTTAAAAGATTTTATTTATTTATTTGACAGAGAGAGAGATCACAAATAGGCAGAGAGGCAGGCAGAGAAAGAGGGGGAAGCAGGCTCCCTGCCGAGCAGAGAGCCCGATGTGGGACTTAATCCCAGGACCGTGAGATCATGACTTGAGCCGAAGGCAGAGGCTTAACCCTCTGAGCCACCCAGGCACCCCTATATATAACTACTCTTAACAAAGGTTGAAGCAAACTAAATCTCCCTAAGTGGCTCATATCCCTTACTAAAAACCTTAGATGGTGTCTCTTTACCTATAGCACTATAACACAGAGACAGTATTGTTGAGCCTCCCATTCAAGGTCTTCTTCAACTGACCCCTACTTGCTCTGCCAGCCTCATCTCTTAGGACAGCTCCAGTATCCCAGACCCACCAGGCCACAGCAGCCGTTTTAGCATACAGTGCATACTTCTTACCCCCTACTACTCATCTGTGTTCCTTCACTTTGCCTGGAATATGCCATGAATATTGTAGATATTTTAATAAATAGAGTTGAATTTGAATTTTCTGTTTATCACTTTGGAAGAAAGTGAGATGGGATATTACTATTTCTCAGTTAAACAATTTAAAAGCCAATTAAATTAAGTCACATTTCACTTATGACATTTTTTCCTCCTAATATCAAAATAAGGCTGTTAAAAATATAGAAGGCATCCTTGTCTGCATTTTCATGCTCTGTTGTTTTGCTTGTTTGATTAGGCATACGGCACTAGGAGTTTGATTCTGGCATGTGATGATGGGCATGGATGAAAAAGCAAGAACTGAAACAGATTTCTAAGGTCAGAGATTGTTGACTAGTAGATTATAGTCCACTTTCACTGCTAAGAGATTTTGATGCCAATGTTTTAATTATTCTGGGCTCTTCTTCATTACATGAATTTGCTATATAAATTCTTATGCTTTTATTCACATACTGCACCCTTTCTTTCCTCAATTCTCTGGATAAAATCTTTCAAAGAGAGTAAACAGACATTTCCTTGCCATTTACAAAGGGCTTTGTTTGCCCAAGAAGTCCATAATTTAGACACTAATGAAATATGAAATATGCCTCATTATACTTTGAAAATGACCTTGTGTCAATGTCAAATATGGAGAATGAGTGCTCAGGGAATTTCATGGTTTCTATCCAAATTTTATGCCTACTTCATAGATTATTTTACCATACTTATATCCGCTGATGTTTTCATAGGCATTAATATAAAAAGAACAATTTAGGTTATTTTAAAAAATCTAAAATCTGATTTATCTATGAGACACACTTCAGAACACAAACCAATTTTGCTATAGTAATACTGTGTCAATACTTCCTGACAGAAGACAAATGTTGTTATTATTTCACCATTTCTTACCTTTGTAAAAGTTTGGAATTTTATAAAATGACTCTTCTTTACATGTCAAAATAGTAGTTGATGAAAAGAAAAAACCTATAGCAACTTTTATATCTGTTAGCAATGATGGATAATCTAGGTGTGATGGGTTATAAATGGTATACATACCATACTGAGAACTTAAAAAATAGTGAATAGAGTTTTAAAGGAGAAATGTATTTTTTAACGTTAAGTTTTTATTTTAATTTCAGTTAACAGTGTAATATTAGTTTCGGGTGTGCAATACAGTGACTCAACAATTTCATACAGTACCCAGTGCTCATCACAGCAAATTCCCTCCTTAATCCCCATCACCCATTTCATCCATTCCCCCATCCACCTCCCCTCTGGTAACCATCAGTTTATTTGCTATAGTTAAGAATTTGTTTCTTTGTTTACCTCTTTTTTTTCTTCACCCATGTTCCTTTGTTTTGTTCCTTAATTTCCACATAGGAGTGAAATCATATGGTATTTGTCTTTCTCTCACTGACTTTTGCTTGGCATTCCACTCTCTAGATCCATCCATATTGTTGCAAATGGCAAGACTTCATTATTCTTTATGGTTGTACATATATACATATGGAACATCTATATCCATTCATCTATCAATGGATACTTGAGCTGCTTCCATATCTTGGCTATTGGACAAACATAGGAGTGCATGTATCCCTTCTAATTACTGTTTTGTATTATTTGTGTAAATATATAGTAGTGTAATTGTTGGATCATTAGGTAGATCTATTTTCAACTTTTTGAGGAACCTCCATACTGTTTTCCACTGTAGCTATACCAGTTTGTATACCCAGCAACAGTGCACAAGTGTTCCTTTTTCTACACATCCTTGCCAGCACCTGTTGTTTCTTGTGTTTTTGATTTTAACCATCCTGACAGATATGAGGTGACACCTCATTGTAGTCTTGATTTGCATTTTCCTGTTAAGGAGTGATGTTGAGCATCTTTTCCTGTGTCTATTGGCCATCTATCTGTCATCTTTGGAGAAATGTTTGTTCATGTCTTCTGCCCATTTTTAATTGGATGGATTATTATTGGAGAAATACATTTTTTCATCAAAATCATAGATTTGTTTTTTAAAGATCACTGTGACTTGTTTCACTTTTATTTGATTGGTTATTCTCCTTTATAGAAGATTGACACCAGAACTATCAAGAAGTCATCAGTGTCCATCCAGTAGTCCATTGGCTGGCACATAGGACAAATGGCTAGGAAGTTTGTTAGTACTCAAGAAAATTAGGAAAGAGAAAAATATGCTCCAGTTTTTCCATCTTTTCTAAGCTCTTTTCTAGATTTCCTTTCCTATTAACCATGAGAAGTAAGAAACTAAGCAAGAGTACAATCCAGGTGTCATTCTAGCCTCAGCCTGATCCCATGAGGAGCTCTGAAGATTAAAGATTGCAGTGTATTCTCCTCCTGCAGGCAAGGGATCAGACTTTTTACCCAGTCTTCCCTCAGTCATTGGCTATAGACTTTCCCAGGGACTATTACATTCTAAGATATTTCCAGAAAAACTCAGCCTATGGGTTCAAGGACAATCCTCTGAAGGATGCCGCAATTTCAGGTGTGAATAGATAACATAAAGAGGCTGTGCTGTAGATCCACAACAGGGATCTGGGGGGCTAGCCAGATCATTAATTAATGTATCTCTTAATGCCAAAAACTATACTAAATAAAATTCTCATTTTCCACCTTCTGGCCTGATTAGTAAGATGGGTACATGAACACACAGTGTTCTTAGGGGTTCTGTCTAATACCCACATCCCTTTTGTGGAAATTCCAGATTTGGGTTCTGCTTGTTTAGTCTATTTTACTGTAGATGATAATAATTCTAGATAAGAATATCAAATTAATTCCTCTACCCTTTTCTTAAATTGAGCTGGAGACATTTTTTAATGTTCCCCAAAATAAGTTCCTATGTTAAGATGTGAAAATTAAGATGACTCACTGTCAACTGTAATGTGCATTGAGGTTTGATTTCCTACCAGTTACTGTAATCCAGTTTCATACTGGGCAGATAAATGAGAAAATATATTATTTTTATGTAACTGAAATTGTGAATATTCTCTAGAATCTGATACATAGCTCACGATAGATATTTTAAATGACATATTAAGAATGCCCATCTTGGCATGAATATATTAACATCTATTCTACTTTTCTTTCATTTGACATTATTGTTATACTTTATAAGAAATAGCTTTTGTGAAAAATGTAAGTTTGATTTTATTTTTCACTTATATGTAAACAATGGTTATATAATTATAACCTCTTTATGTGTAATAATATGTATATAATATTATATATATATAATCTATGGAGGTGAGCATTAAGCAAATGATCAAAACACAAACATGCTTTACCAAGAAATAATTGTTTTAAATGTTGTACTTTACAAATGAATAAAAAAGTCACAAAGCTCACACATCTTTACTATTCTATTTTATGTGTTTATAAAATAAAAATTACTTAATAATCTTAATTATCTTTTTCTTCAGCAAACTAATATTATTGCCAAGCATATTCAGACAGATTACTTACAGGTGGAATATAAGGATGAACTTCTATAAACTGACATACCCATAGTTGGAAAAGAAGGAGGTATTAGAAAGTCAGCAGAAACATTAAGAATGGAGCATGCTTGATGGACAGCTGGTCTTGTGTACTCTAATATAAAACTGTATAACAATAAATACTCATAATGGACTAATAAAGTATGATGGATTCACTACATTGTTCATTAAAATTTTGATAGATGTCCTTAGAAAAGTCATTAAACAAAAACTGACAGAACTAATGGAAAAAAATGTTAATGAAATCTTAAATTTAGTCAAAGATGTGTAAGACGTCTAAACTAAAAGCTGCAAATTATTGCTGAGGGAAATTAATGAAATTGAAAAGTTAATAATGAATAATGAGAGATAGAGAGATAAACCTTGTTTATGAATTATAAAAATTCAATATTGGTAAAATATCTTGTTTCCTTCAAATTAATCTATAAATTTAATGCAATCTCAATCAAAAGATCATCAAACATTTTTGTATAAATTGACTACATGATTCTAAAATTATATGGAATTACAAAGACCTACAATAGCCAAAACAATCTTTAAAAAAATATAGAATCAGTTGGGAGGCCTGGGTAGCTAAGTTGGTTAGGTATGGGACTCTTGATTTTGACTTAGGTCATAATCTCAGGGTTGTAAGATCCAGCCCTGTGCTTAGGATTTTCCCCCTTCTTCTTCCTCTGCCCTTGTTTGGAATGTCTCTCTCTCTCTCTTCCTCTAATATATTATAATATGTAATATATATGTATAA
Organism: Spilogale gracilis; assembly: GCA_004023965.1. Classification (NCBI taxonomy): domain Eukaryota; kingdom Metazoa; phylum Chordata; class Mammalia; order Carnivora; family Mephitidae; genus Spilogale; species Spilogale gracilis. The sequence goes on from PITA01003172.1 coordinate 70,378, forward strand.
AGTTGGAGAATTAAAACATGAAACTTTCAGGAACATAGCAGAAAACATGGAAGAGTAGCTTAAAGCATATTAGCAAAGGAAAAGATTACTTTTTACACAAAAAAACACTAATTATAAATCAACAACAAAGATAATTGGACTTTACCAAAATGTAAAACTTCTTAACCAAAATATCACTTTAAGAAAATATAAATGCAAGATATAAACTGAAAAAAATACTCATCTTACATATGTTTGACAAAGATCTTGTATTCAGATACAAATCAACAATTAAAAGTCAAACATACCAAAAAAATTCAAATATACAATTAAAAAAATGAGCAAAATATTTGAAGAGACACCTCATAAAAACACACAGGCATGGTCAATAAGAGCATGAAATAATTCTTTACCTTCTTAGTCATCTGGAAAACAACAAAAAACCCCAAACATAATGAGATACCACTTGACAGTCACTAGAAGGCTAATAGTAATTACTGACAATGGTTATTGGCAAGAATGTGCAGCAACTAAGATTTTCATACATTGTTGATGAGAATATAAATTGGTACAACTACTGTGGCAAAATATTTGATAGTTTTGCTAATGAAGTTAAACATACACCAAACCCTGTTACACAGAAATTTCACTCCTTTGTGTTTATCCAAGAGAAATTAGAACATATGTCCACAAGGGGACCTGACATAGAATATTCACTGAAGCCTTATGTAGAGTAGGCCCAAATTGAAAACAACCCAAATGTTTCTCTAAAGGAGAATGAGTAAACAAAGGGTGTTACATTCATATAATGGAATATTATTCAGCAATAAAAAGAATAAACTGCTGGAACATACAACATGGATGAATCTCAAAATTGTTATATTGAGGAATGAAAGTCATGCAAAAGATCACTGTACTTATGGAGTTCAAGAATAAGCAAACTAATCTTTGGTGATAGAGATCAGAGCACAAGTGATACCAGCATCATGGCAGCATGTCTTTAACTTTTGTTCCCCCCCCCAACCACAAACATTCAGCATCTATCCACAGAGGTGCTTTTGAAGAAGATGTGGAATCCAGCCTATGCCAAGGGACCTGGAGTTCAGTTCCCTTGCCCACTTGTGTTCAGGGCAATAGGCAGACAGACCTTGGTCTCGGCTGTGGACCCTGCAGTGGCCCATGAACCAGCTGCAGCCCCTCTCTCTTGGCTACAGGCCAGGAATCCCTAGAAAACACTATCTTAGACAATCACCCACGATTGAGAGAGCTTTTGTAGAAGTTTAGCTTTTCAAGAGAAGATACAGCATACTACTAGAAAAAAAAAAAATTGAACTTCAACCCATTGGAGTGGAAGGCAGCTGCTAAAGACTGGAGGAAGTGACTTGTCTTTCAAATATGAAAAGAGCAACACAGAACTTTAAGGAACAGTTTCCACCTTACTGCATACCAGTGTTGAGACTTGCTACTAAGGCATTTGTAGAGCTGGAAGCCAAGCAAGAGTCATTCATTCGCAAGTAGTTTGGAGACTCTCTGTAGCTAAGTTACCTTAGCGGAGATACAGGAGATGAGAAGCACTGAATAACAATTGTGGAAAGTTATAGGTAGAAGGGGCTGTCATTTGCCTATAGTGTAAGAAGTTATAAGCTTCCACCAACAGAAGCCACTATTCCTTTATTCATTCAATCAAATATTTAAAATATTTAATCAGTGTCTAATAAAAAATGGCACTGTCCTAGGCTCTAGAGATTTTTGGTAAGCTCTCTAACATCATGGGACCTATATTGTGGGGGGAGAAGCATGTGTTTATCAAATAATCACATCAGTACATGTACGAAGATGAAAGTACTAATATGAAAAGAGTAATGGAGGGAAAAGTACATAGGACTTAGAAAGCTTATAACAGTAACAGCAACTACTTGTTTATTTTTTACAACAATCTTACAAAGTAAGTGCAGTCATCATTTCCATTTCATAGCTGAAGAATCTGAGGCAATGGGAGGATTAGCAACTTGCCAAAGATCACGGAGCTAGCCAGTGACCAAGCCAGAGTGTTCCTCCAGGCCTTCTGTTTCTAGAGTCTGTGTTCTCAACCACAGTCATACAGTGCATACCCACCTGATCTGGATGTTCAGGGAGATGTCCCTGAGGGTGAGGGGGGGGCACCAAAAAAACCCCAAACCATTTAAGCTGAGATGAGAGAGATGGGTAGGAATTACCTGGGAGAAGAGTGTGTGCAAATTCCCTGATGTGATTGGGAGCATGCTGGATGAGAAAGTTGTACATTAATTCTACAAAAATTAGATAAGAGCTTACGTATGATTAAACAAGTAAAAAGAGAGAGGTAATATTGGCTTTAAAGTGTCATTAGTTTGTGTTCTTCCTAAATTAAAAAAAAAAAGTTAAATTATATTCTCCATCAGCAGCTGCACTTCTTTGTTATTCTATCCTCAGTGGGGGGTAAGGAATGGGCTATCTTCACTATCCTGGGACCCTTTCAACTAGTACTTTCACCAATATTAAGCACTGAGATTGAAGGAGCCCTGAAACTTTTGGGCACGATTCTTTTCCTAATCAGCGGAGGAGAGTTCTTTTCCCAACAACTGTATCCCATTGTTCCACAAAGACTCTTCTCTAAGAAACATGAAGTAGTTAATTCCCCCTGCTAAACACGGCAGGAAGGTAATACTTTTCTCAAATATCATATCAGTCCAATTTCATTTAGACTTAAATGATTTCTCTGGCCCCTCTTCATGTAGATACCTCTGCAGTCAATTAGCATTGTCACTTTTAATCTTCTGTAGTCAGATCCTGGTCATTTCCCATTAGGGTTCTATTAAATAGATTCTTATGGCCTGGCTAAACTGACTGCAGTGCAGTATCTGTAGAGAGCACGCTAGCCATCATTATGCAGCTGGCATTTACTAAAGGTTAGATATTACAGATAACCTTAATCACAAATTATGCTACTTTGCCTGAAAATTCACTTCTGGATTTTTTTTTTGCCACCAAACTCGAATGCTCCTGGAATACTCAGGCTATGCTTGGATGGAAAGGCACCTTGAATTATGCATCTCAGCTTAAACTACTTCAAACTTCATGGCCTTTGCCTCAAGATCCAAAGATGCTGTTGCTGTCAGGGGTAAAATCACCTGCATCTAACGGCAGTGCCAGGTGCACTCCAACTAAAGAAAAAGGAAGGAAGGATACATTTTGCTCAGGGAAAGAACCCTGTCCTACTGTGGCTTTCCTTCCTTGCTTGGATCTTGCAAATAAAATAAGGATGGAACTGTAGAAAATTGAAGCAGATAAAACTTACAGGGAATTCATATCTTTTAAGTAAAAATATAGGGCCATGTTAGAATACCTTTACAACATACAGAAAATACAAAATAGCATCCTTTGATAGAAAAAGCAACAAGCCAGGTGTCAGAAAGCATGGCTTTCACATATGAAGTACTAACTGCTGCTGTAACCTTGCATGAATTGCATAATTCCACTGGGCTCTGGAAGTCCTTGGCTAAATGTACATATAAATTGGTTGCCTGCGTAGACATCTGCTGATTAACATGTGCTATCTCATTGGCAGAGTGAAGACAGAGGAAACAAACAGGACTGGCCCAACACCCTCCAAATGGGCTGTCCTCTGTGGAACAGTCAGGCAGACTGGTTGGTCACCATTATGCCCTAGAGGGAAAAGAGACAGGGAAGGCAGCACTGGAAGATAGCTATGTCTACTATGTAATTTTGTTGGCAACCAGTCTTATGGGGTAGAGATCCACAAACACATCCAGCAGTGAAAACCTTCTCATGGACTTCTGGCCCCGTTTACGCTTCCAGCCATAGGCCCATTCAATAAGTTTCTTAAGCATTTATTAAGTAGGGTCCCTGCTCTTCAAGGACTTGTGATTTAGTAGGAGAAAAGTCAGGTTGGCTTTGGGCAGATGGTCTCAGAGAATATTATGAGACTCAAATCTTTACTTTTATTTTAGACCAAAGCTCTTGGTCCCTATCCTAGATCTAGTTTCTCCCGTTATTCTCTTAGAAAGTTCCATCAATTTCCTCATCGGCCTCAAAGAAATTCTTCATGAATAAACATCTATAACTGAACACCAAATAGGACTAATTGGTGTGTGCCAGAGAGTTGGTATGATACTGAGTATTTCTGAAGAAATGTAGTTTCCTTGGTGCATCATATCCAGAATCTCATTCAAATCCATAAAAATGGCCCCAGGAGAATTCCTGTTGGATCTACTTTAGTAATGTGGCTAACAAATTAGCAAATGCTTGCTAAAGAACTTGAAAATTATTTTATTAAATATTTTTAAGGAAAATTTCTGAAACTGTCTTTGTCCTTTAATCTTTCTCATCAAGTTAACTTTTTTCATGCAACCAAGAAATACCAGTTTAATAAAGCCAAGTTTTGATCATTTTAATATACTAAAGCAGATAGTAGAGGTAAAGAATCAATATGGTTTTGGCACTGTCTGAGAAATTTCTTAGAGAATATCTATGCTGGAGGTTGAAGTTGAGGAAGAGTTAAATTAAAATGAAAGGAAGAGAACAATGATCATTAGTAATGAAAAGACATGAAGTTTGGAGGCAGGACCCTTTCTGGTCACGTTGGCCAGAGGAGTGTTGGTTCACCTGTTTTCATAAAGTCCCATGCAGAAATAATAAAAGGTCTTTCAGGCCATCCTCCCCCCCACCCAACCACCATTTGAAGTGTGAATAGCCACACTGAGTACAAGGGATGACAAGTACATATTCTAACACCATAGAAAAGTATAAGTGGCATTGTCATTTACTCACAATAATAGCAACACCTATACATATTTGAAAAGCAGCAGTAGCCTCACAACTTTATAATATTCTATCCTTATGGTAGTCCTTCAAGAAGCAAATGGTAAAATGTGATTAGACATGCAAGAAATTTATTAGGAAAAATAACTGAGAGAAGAAGGAGGGAGCTGAGAGAGGCTAGGAAGAGCGGCCAGACTGTGATATGAGGCTGACCATGAGAGGAAGGAAGGAAGGAAGGAAGGAAGGAAGGAAGGAAGGAAGGAAGGAAGGAAGGAAGGAAGGAAGGAAGGAAGGAAGGAGGGAGGGAACGGGAGAGGAGGGGAGGGTAACGGGGAGGAAGGGAGAAAGGGAAGCAGGCTGGGTGGAAGCATCGCAGGTTGAACATCAGTTCTAAGGAAAGTCTGTGAAGCCGTTAGAGATTCCTCATGCTAAGGTCAGCCTTCAGAACAGTGTCATGCTTCCCATGATGGGTCTGTCTTTACTATCTCCATGGGATGAATTATTGCTTGGGAGCAGCTAACTAGAATTATGGCCTCTGTACAAACCGCACATTGGTTTTTAGGGAGAGCAGCTGAAGCCCTCAACAATTTCCTTGCTTTTGGAAATCTGAGAGCTTCATTGTCTTGATTGCCATAGTCTTAAAATTAGACCTTGGGTTATACCACAAAACATGGATCACATGTGGCTCATCTCAAATATAATAATTTTGGCACAAAGGATTAATAATAATACCTAACACTGGTAAGCTCCTTTGTACACTCACACCACCACTGCAAAGAAAGTACTGTCATTCTAGGGCACCTGGGTGGCTCAGTCACTTAAGCACCTGCCTTCGGTTCAGGTCATGATCCCAGGGTCCTGGGATCAAGACCCACATCAGGCTCCTTGCTCAGTGGTGAGCCTGCTTCTCCCCTGCCTGAAGCTCTACCTGCCTGTCCTTGCTCTCTCCCTTTCTCTCTCTGTGTGGTAAAATAAGTGAATAAAATCTTAAAAGAAAAGAAAAGAAAAGAAAATATTGCTGTACTAATTATCGAGCTGAAGAAAACTTCTTGACATAATAAGAAATGGACAGAGAGCTCAGATTCAGGTCATTTGACTCTGCATCCCACATGCTTCCTACCACTCCTCATACTCACCGAGGTAGAGATTAAAACACCCAGTTTCTGGGATAAGAGCAGTATTGTGAATAGCACAGTTCTGAGGTAACAACATACATCAACAAAACTGGAACATTTACGAAAGGGAAAGGAAAGTGGGGACTGTTAATAATACCATCAGGGCAATGATGCTTTTTTCATTGGAATTTTCCTCACATCAGGCTATAATCATGAAACATCCTTCATGGACAGGTATATAATATCCACCCCATCTAGAGTCTCCAGATTTAGGTAACCTTCACCAGGAGAACCCTCTCTAGGCTTGAGGAAGAATTGCCTTCAGCTCCCTACTCACCCCTGCTTTTCTTCTCAGGGAAAAATTCCCCTTCAGATCCTCTGGGCCAACCTTTCACCTCCATGAAATGCCTGGAAACTCTGACCCTGTGGTTAGAAGTTTGTTTTAGCTCATAACTAGAGATTAAACTTATCTTTCAGCATCTTTGTCATCAACTGTACATTTCATTTGCAGATGGCTATCTGCCTAGAGTATCTTATTTATTTAACAGTTTTCAAAGGAATTTTTTTAAAGATTTTATTTATTTGTTTGACAGAAACACAGCTAGAGAAGGAACACAAACAGGGGCAGTGACAGAGGGACCAAGCTTCCTGCAGAGCAGGGAGCCTGATGCGGGGCTCAATCCTGGGACTCTGGGATCATGACCTGGGCCCAGGGTAGACACTTAATCACTGAGCCATCCAGGTGCCCCTAGAGTAATTGTTTATCCCAACTGACATAACAACATGCTCTGTTCCTATGCTCATCTCAGGAAGAGTGCTGTCTGCTTGGAATAGTTGGATGTCTCATTAAAGAAAACATTAGCTCTAAAAACTCTCAACCAAGATACTTCACAGCTTTGAAGATTTCATCTTTTTTTCTGGTCAATGTGCACACAGTAAAAATGCTTCCTTAAGTCTAAGTTAATCAAATACTTAGGGAAAACCAGAACTTCCTCCTTCTATCTTTCAATAGGCTTAGATCTTTACCTTTCTTACAAGATCATGATATTTTGTGCTTGCTGGTAATTATTTCACAAAGCCTAGAAGTTTCTACCCCAGTGTCTGCAGGAGATAAGGATCTCTTTAATGACAGACACCTGCTGGTTTTCACATTTGCTTCTAAACTGGTAGTTGATTTACTTCAACCAGTCATGTTGAGCCATCA